>CAVNYN010226789.1:0-33174 GCA_963692815.1 Nyctanthes arbor-tristis
TAACTCACCCTTCCTACACTGGTTCAGCTTCCTATCAGCGTCTCGAGTTTGTCGGAGATTCAGCTCTCGGCTTAGCTATTACAAATTATGTATTTTTGGCCTACCCAGATGTTGACCCTGGCAAGCTCTCCCTCGTACGTGCTGCTAATATCAGCACCGAGAAGCTTGCCCGAGTTGCAATCCAGCGTGGGCTTTACAAATATGTACGCACAATGCTACTGCCCTCAACGAGAAGGTAGGGCTGAATCCATAATTTTATAGATTTCTGTTTCAACTTCCCCATTCTCAGGTTAATTTAATACAAGGGTACAATTATTAGCGCTACGTGCACAGAGTGTGTTGTGGTGTTGATATTTAATTATTTATTTTTAAATAAATTGTCATGGTTTTGGTTGAGTTGAAAATGGTGAAGTTGGTTCAGATATTCAATAAGCACTTGACTCATAGGAAATTCCACTACGAGATTACCCTTTGATGGTTAAAATTGTGGGTATTGTCAAGACGACTCATCAAAGGTGCATTTGGAACAAAGGGCAAATCCTAGAATTGTTAATTGGAACTTTGTACAAGTGCTTACTGGGGATCTGATTTAACTTCTCCATTTTGAAGTCTACCAAAATCGTGTCCTTTTTGTGGTTGTTCTTTAGGTAAGGGAATTTGCAATAGCAATACAAGAAGAGGATGATGCAGGGGTGCATGGAGGATTAATTAAAGCGCCAAAAGTTCTTGCAGACATTGTGGAGTCTGTGGCAGCTGCTGTATACGTTGACTGTAACTTCAGTTTGAAGAAGATGTGGATTGTTAGTTTTTCCTTTGCCTCTTGTTTTCTTTTCTCATGTTTCTATATAATTATCTGTTCTGTGTGCTAATATTTACCAAAATCTGTTGTATTGTGCGACATATAAGTTGTTCGTATTCTTTTCCATAAAAACAAACAGAAGACGATCACAAATAATACTTAAATTCAACTGTACATACCTTTACGTGGGGAATCAAAATGATATGATACTAGGAAAAGTATACATTGTTTATAATTTTTTATTAAACACGCTTTTCAATCCCTTTTGCTTTAGGTCATTAGGGACCTCATGGAGCCTATTATTACACTTGATATGCTTGAACAACAACTACAACCCGTGACAATGCTTTTTGAGTTGTGCCAAAAGCATGGAAAGCATGTTGATATAAAACATTGGAGCGTCTTTGTTGATGGACATTTTATTGCGTCGGCTTCTGCTGAGCAAAAAGAGAATGCAAAGCTTCATGCAGCAAAGGCTGCTCTGCGGAAGCTGCCATATAAATCCAGTGACATGATTGGGAGAGACATCTTCAGCCAACTTAATGGGGATAATGAGATTGAGGGAGCAAAACAAAAGCTCCATGAGTTTTGTGGCAAGAGAAAATGGTCACAGCCGGATTACAAGTATGGTTTCGCTAACACCAAGCTCATTATATTGCAATTGCTTTTATATAAATGTAACCAAGTGCATGAACTTTTGTTGCTTTGTTTTTAGCAAGTTAAGGCACCAAGCAAGGGAAACTACAGCTCTTTTTCTTCTGGAAAACACTCCCAAATTAGCTAGCATTGTACCTTTCAACCCAACTTCTTAAAACTGAAAAGCAAAGCCGGTTTCAGATTTCGGCCTATTCAGATATTACTTGTAAATTGTTTGCCTTTATGAGGAACATCATATGTTAGGGAAAGAAAAATTGAAACTTTGCAATTGGCCCACCTAAATTATGGCATATACAAATTGTTTTATGCAAGGCTATCTATTGGGGAAAGTATTGTATAGTCATAGTGTTGTGCATTTGGTTAGCGTGAAGTCACATATGGTCTTTAGGGTGCAGCAACTCTGCCAGCTACCCGTTCTTGGAAAGAATTGATTTTGTTAAAGATGATTCTTTGCGGAAGTGGGTGGTTGGAAAGTAGGGAAAATCAATGAAACTACGTGCAAGATTATTTTTATATTAATATATAAAAATGTGGTTGGAAATGAGTTTGAGGGAGGATAAATCAAAACTACATGGTCTTAATAACAAATTAAAAAAGAAAAATATTTTACAATTTTAAGGGGAGAGTGCACTGATGAAGACAAAAAAACCACATAACTATGAAATCAGTAGTCTGCCTCCAATGGTTTGCTTCTATGCTGGTTGTAAGTTTAATAGAAGGGTCAATAATTTTGGATATGATCTTTCTTAAATTCTGCTAAGTTCATAATATGGTAAAGTTGGGGGTTGACTTAGCCATGCATATATTTTTGCTTTTAATGTTTTTTCTAACTGCTGTTACAAAATTTGTTAACGTCTGAATTTGTAACTTCTGGACTGAAGTATATATGACTTCCTCAATTGTACACGTACTTGGATTTCTACCGTTTATCTGATGCTGGATGTTTGGTAAGCAATACTGGGCAAAACTAAACAATATATTATATAATACATGAGGATTTTATTCTGGGGAATTCAGTCAACTTGTTTAATGTTTATATATCTATTTAAAGTAACTTTGCCCTGATTTTTGTCCAACATATGTCTCCAGAGTCGACAAAGAGGTTGGTCGTTCTCATGAGAAGAAATACATATGCTCTGTTCAAATTGAAATCGAAGAAAATGTACTCGTATCAACAGGATGTGAGAAGACAAGGATAAGAGATGCAGAGAACTCTGCAGCTTCTGCATTACTTCTTGGGTTGCGAGAATCTAATTACATATGACGTTTCCGTTGTGTTTATTTATCGAATTATAAGTAATTGTTTCTCCATTTGAATCCTATAATCTCAACAATGCATCGTCTCACTATTGCTTCTTGTTCCATTACCATCTCCATAGAAGGTAATCCGATCTCTCAGATGTAAATTAATTAGCGTTTGTATTGGTGAAAGATGGAAGAAGTGGAGTTGCTAGAGTTCACTAGAATTATTTTATTTCGTTTTTTGTTACGTACAATTTTTAGTATTTGGCCATGTTGGAGTGCGGTTCTTGTAATTTTATTCGTCGAGATGTGAATACAGTTTGCCCACACCCTCACCACTTATTCTCTTTCTTTTGATTTCTCTTGTAAGGCTGTGGACCATTCTCTATTGTTTCTTTGTAATGCTATACATGATGATTTGGAATGAAAATTTATTTCCCCTTCATAAAAAAGTTGAGCTAGTGTGCACGAAGTTGGTACTATTTTATTTCAACTTTCTAAAATATTATTACTATCGTATAATTGTATGACTAGTTTTGGATGGAGATGACTTTTTCCTGGTTCATCTTTAAATAGACATGTAAACACATTTGATGAGATTTACAGCTCATACGTAATTTTGCACAAATTCATTATTTTTTTAAGTACTTCAAAAATTTATAGTTAATTATTCTATTTCAATTTTTAAGGGATATTTTATAGTGTATTATGGTGTCCAATGGACGCAGTGTTCAATGAAAGCAGTGACAGCCTTCTATTGGGCTCTCAATGCATATAATAGGAGGCTATCACATACTCCATCGGACACCATAACCGTAGTTTTGATATGGAAACAGAAAAAATAACTTAGTTATTGGACTCAAGGAAAATTTCAAGAAAGTTCCTGAAAATTTTATTAAAAAACTTCTCACTCATATAGACATTTAAATGCACGTCATGTGTATTTCAAATTAAAGCTATGTGTATTTTAAATCTACATAACATGTATTCATACGTGTCACAATTTAAATGCACGTCATGTGCATTTCAAATTAAAGCTGTGTATTTTAAATCTACATGACATGTATATATACGTGCCACATGGTGTAAACTCCGTTAAAGATAAAAGCGCAGGGATTCTCCTAATCCCAATCTAGCATTATATGGTGTCATATAATTGTGTAACATGCATTGGGACACACTATGTGGGAAACCACAATTATGGGGGTCTACCTTGATGTACGACATATAACAATATGGCACCACCGAGTTGCCACTTGGGTCCCAATTCAAATGAGTTGGTCTACTACATAAGTAGTTTCGATCTTGCACTATGTGGTGATATATGACCATGTGACGCGCTTTAATGTACACCACTTGGTCATATCACATAATTATAGTGTTAGTTCATTTTTAGCCACTTAAGCGCACATGCATAATAAGGGGTACATGCTGCGCAAGCATAATAAAATTTCCGGTCATTAGTTGTCTTGTTCTTATGGGAACATGTATTACTTAAAGCTTGTTTGATCCCTTTTATTCTCTTAATTTATAAATTTATCTACCACTGATTTGATATTTGATTTGACAACTGTTTAATTACAACTACATATTTCACACATTTTACATTTCTAATACACATTTTACATCACTCATCATTATAAATTCCCAAAATAAATAGGATCAAACAAGCTCTAAATAATCATGAAATCTATCTACAATTTGAAAATTTTCACATATCCATCTCTAATCATTCTAAAATTTGAAAGTAACGTTCTTGCAAAAAAAAAAAAAAAAAAAAAGAAAAAAAGAAGAAATTAAAGTTATTTTATCATATCTACCTGGGATACACAGTTTCAATTTCTATTTGAATAATACTATTTATCTAGTCTCTAGTCTAGCTGTCATTTCTTTATTAGTTATCAAATAAATTAATGCTCACATGTATTTATATATCTCTACTCATCTCCAATGTAGTGATAACAACTAGACTGAGGACATGTCTACAGTCTAGATAAATAGTATTACTCTTTCTATTTAATATAGGAATAGAAAAATAACATGGATGTTGGATCAGTACGTAAATTACACGTTTTTGTAATCTTGCTATCTTCATTTTATATTAAATCAAAAAGAAGAAGAAGAACAAGGACAATATGGAATTTCACTTGGTTTGTATTATTTTTTATTTTGCGTCCAGCTCCCTTCTTTACTCATTTGTACTATTATAGTTATTGTACTTGTTTAGAGATTTAAAAAAAAAAAAGAAAAGAAAAAGAAAAAGAAGAAGAGCGACAAGGTAAATATTCATTCAAGCCTTTGAACCAATCTATAGTCTATGACGATTGAATGGATATTGCATTAGTCATGATTATATTATATATAAATAAATTATAAAAAAATTCAAGTCAAACTCTTAAATAATATTGAGGATTAACTTACCACTAGTGTGATAGTTTCAGGATGAATGGTGAAATGTTGCATTTCACTTTCCTCTGTATAACCCCCTCTCCCCTTCCGTTCTTCATTCCACCCCGCCCATCTGTCGCTCTCTATATATTCATCCTTGTCTTTGGAACTCAATCCAAAATTTCATTTCCAGAAAATAATAATTGGAATCTAAATTATATACCGGACGATTTATCTCTCGATCGATCCGCTACAGGTGAGAAGAGTTACCGAATCCATTTCTTTCTGATCTGTTACCGGTGCTTTGCGGCTGGCGGGATGTAAATTCAATCTTTTTAATTTAATTTAATTTATCTGATGGTGGATGATTTAAGATTCGGAAATGGGCATTAATTAATTTTATCTGTATTTGTGTTTGAATTTGTTAGCTGTCTTATTGTTGAATGGGCATATATGTTTTCCTTGATCTGCTGTTGGATTTTCATTCATTATTTTTATAAGTTGATGTTCGAGAAGCACCCATTAGCATTTTTGTGATTATTTGTTAAGTACATTGATGTTTATAAAATTCTTGTTATTTTATTTTTTCCCACATAAAAGACATTGACTTTGGTTGGATAAATGTTGAATTTTTCTGAGAATTTTAGCTTCATTTCTGATGACTGCAATTTCCGCTAAATCAGTTTAATTTTGATTAGTGGCATCGAAGGAGGGTAATTTGTTTCTGTTTTTCTCAAGTTGTTAGAAATTAGGATTACAATGAATTGCAGTTTTGCAAATAAACAACAGAACTTCGATGAAAGAAAATGGCAATTGAAAAAATGATTTTAAATGAAATGAGCTAGAGGAACATGTGGATGAAAGATGTAGCTCAACAAATGTATGCATAAGATGGGCATGATGCGAAGGGCTTAACTGGTAAATGTATTAGAGGGTATGATGTGTCACATTTAGCGATTGAAACTGCCATGGGCAAAAACACAGCAGGGTTTACATGCTGTCAGGGGTACAGAGGGATTCAGTCTTCTTCAGCTTAATCTAATTCCATGGAGTATCAGAGCAATAGGCACTTCTGTGTTAATTATGACAAGATTTGATTCTTGTATGCACTGATTATGCGGGCACTAAAGTTTTCAGGACACTCGGAACTCTGACGGCATTGTGGAAGATTAAAAAAAAAAAAAAATCATTAAGAAAGGAAGTTTATCCCCGTTGTAGATAGGAATGAATCATGAAGTAATTTGGGGTCATTACATTTTCTGCAAGCAAGGACATGTTAGGGTTATTATTTATTTAATTTTTTCCTGGTTGTTCATTGACATCTTTTAACCATTCTTGGTTTGAATTTTCCTTCCTCGAGTGTGTGTTTCTGTGTGGTAAAGCTTATGTGGAAACTTGTTAGCGCATAACTCATCTACACTGAAACACGTAAATATTTGAACTGGTTCACATTTGGTTTAAGTAGCCAAGTGATAGTCACAGACCCCTAGTTATGTATGCATATTATTACTTAATTGTCTAATCAATAAATTATGGGTTTTGAGGTCCCATTTTAAGTGCTGCTCAGAAATATTTTACAAGCTTTGATGTTCGTGTGAAATCAACCACGAGAAGAAATCATCTATCATACTAATACTTTTGTTCCTTGTTTCATCTGCAAAGAATGCTGGTTTATCTGGTTTAGAGTGATGGGACAGGAACAACTATAAGACGTAATTTCAAAAATGCCTTTTGTTATTTAGGTCTTTGTTCCCCCTTGTATACAACAATAGTAATAATGTGTATCTATGTATATATATATAAGGTCTTTGTCTGCGATCTTCTCCTTTCGGGATTATTAATTGATTTCAAGTACTCGTGCACCTGCAAAACTTAGAGCTTGTTTGATCCTCATTATTCCTCCAATTTATAATTATACATACCACTAATTTAATATTTGATTTGACAACTGTTCAATTACAACCACATATTTCAAACCTTTTTACATTTCCAATACACATTCTACCTCTCTCTCCTCATTATAATTTCCCCAAATAATGAGAATCAAACAAGCTCTTAGTTTCTTGGTTTAAATTTTTAGCCGGTCTTATAGGGAATGACATCTGCTGAAATGGGGTTCAGAATCTTGATCTTACCTTTCATTCTTGTTCAAATGGATAAAATATTGGTAGTACTAACTCACTTCACTTGAAGAAATTATGAAAGAAATACTTCTTCCATTTTATTTTATTATTATTATTATTATTATTATTTTTTTTTTTTTGGGTATGTGTGTGTGCGTGTGACTCATAATATTGAGTCTTTTTTTCTTATTTGCTTTTGTATGGGTGCTATTGCCATAAAAGCTACTTTCAGTTTCACCTGGTGGACATATTTGGTTTCTTATTTGTTTTCTATTTTCATAAGTATGCTATTTTCAGATTTGCTATAGTAAGTAATAGTAATTTGCTGCAATGGGAAAGTATTTTTATCAGTAAATCTTTGCTTGGTTTACTTTTTTGCTTGCTTATTGTGCTATCTAATGCCTATTAATCCTCTACTGTTGCAGGAATTGGCAGTTGAAGCAGACAGCATGTCTCCAGCATCCAAATCTAAGTCCAAAGACAAAAAGTCAGGCAAGGATAAGGGTTCTTTGAAGACTCCTGGTCATGCGATTCTGAGTGGTGGGATTCCAGCAAGTGGATACAATCCTATTCTGGGAACATTCCATACATTCGACGCTGCCCCAGTTTCCTCAGTTGGCCCGCTTCATGCAAATGGTCGTTTTGGAAATATAGACGAGACAGATGATCATGGTGGGAACTCATTTGTGACAGGTGTTGAGTACGATTCTGTTTCCAATAATGGTAGCTGGTCTGGCGAATCAGAAGACCATAAAGAGAAACCATCTCATCATCTGCCACATCAAGAGTCAGTTCCTGGAGCTGACAATGACAAACGAGAAAAAATCCGCCAGAAGAATGAGAGAAAACATCAGCGACAGAAAGAGAAGAGAGCTCAAGAACTACACGAGCGATGTAGTGGTTATCTCATGTCGAGGAAGCTAGAAGCACTTGCACAACAACTTGTGGCTATGGGTTTCTCTCAAGAACGGGCAACGATGGCTCTTATTCTGAATGAAGGCAGGGTGGAGGAGTCAGTTGCATGGCTATTTGAAGGGGTCGAAGAAGACAAGGTGAAGGAACATAATTTTGACACGGGGGGTAATTTGAAAATTGACATCTCAGAAGAGCTTGCTCGTATTGCAGACATGGAAAATAGGTATAAAGCCTCCAAGCAAGAGGTTGAGAGAGCTGTAGTTGCCTGTGAGGGTGATCTTGGGAAGGCAGAAGAAGCATTGAAGGCAGAGAAGCAGGAGCCCCTTTCAACTGCTCCGAAGCCAGAAGAAACAGGTGATCCCCCTACTGCAGTCAATGGAGAGTTACAAATAGCTAGTAGTCGGAGTGCAATGAGGCCACTGGCAAAACCTACTATATCAACTACCATACAACTGAAAAGGGACGATGAGGATTTCAAGTACACCAAAGTTTCAGTTACAGCTGTTTCTCCATCAGATCCTGGAAGCAAAAGTATGCAATTGCTGAAGAAAATGGAACCAAAAACGGAATGGGGCAAATTGCAAAAGATTGCCACGCCGGTAGATAAAAGGTGGCTGAATGGAGGATCAAATCCTTCTGTTTCCCATGCATCACCCTTACAGGTTTCACTTCTACCAGCCAAAAATGAAGCCCACCTCATGACTGTTGGAAATGATTTGAAGAACTTGCAGATTGGGTCTATAAGAGAACCTGTCACAGTGATGCAGCGGCCCCGATCCATCAATGTAAAGCAGGTTATTACATCAAGTACCAGTTCATCTCCTCCTGGGACAGATATGAGTTGGAATAATAGTATCGAGAGTACAAAGTCCAATGGATTGGTTCCACCTGTTCCCAGTACAAGAAGCCTGAGCCCAAATGGCATCAGTTCAAATCTAGTGTACAACCACCAACTAAATTATCAAACGCAGCAACAATTTTCGTCTAGCAGAAGCTCAGTGGACACCCAAGGAACCAAATGGGGAAATGGTATGTGGAGCAGGTCAGGTGTGTCTTCCATGTTGGCCCCTGCTTCTTCCCTTGGACTTTTCTCTGGGCTGGGCACCAGTGGCTCATCTGGTTCTTCATACCCGATGGACTGGAATATGGGCAACTCGTCCTCGCAGTTAGATTATACCAGCATTGACTGGAGTTTGGATCGCAGGTCCTCTAAGTCTGGTGGGCTGTGGCCTGAAGAGAATGCATACATGGGAAACAATACTCACGCATACGATTCATTTGGTTCTGGTCGAGGCATCAAGACCGCAGTAAGACCTGCTCTGCCCAATAGGAATGGTGTTTTTATTCCTGGGTTTCAGGACAGGGTAGCTTCTGTGGAAACAGCTGCTGGTGGCTCTCCTGATTGGACTTCTCCTTTTGAAGAGAGAGACATTTTCAGTTTACCCCGACAGTTTGTATCCTCACCTTCTCTGTAACATGAGTAGAGAGGACAAGAGAATAAGGGAGGGGGAGAGAGAGGGTGGGGGAGGGGAGGGGAGGGGAGGGGAGGGGAGACCAGAAAAAGTGCTTGGGCTTAGTATTGGTTGGTTCTTGTGAGCCCTTGTACCATTGATATTCATTATTGGTCAACCTTAACGGAAAATAACTTCCTTATTCTATGTTCCATCTTTAGCGATAGCCTCTATCTGGATTGGCTTTTAAAAAGCAAAAAAAGCGGCCTTTGAGACTAAAGAATTTACTTATGGACCTAATTAGGTAAATTTTTGGAATTCTCTTTTGTCTAAACTAGAAGATTTTCTAATTAGTTTACAACTTTTTTAATTTACTTCCTAACATTAGCAAAAGCAATCTAAAACAAGCCCAAGTGCAAATTTGCCGTTACAAAAGCGTTCTACCCAATGCACTACATTTTCATTCCATTATTATTAGAATAATACTATGTAGCATCTCATTAAATGATAAGTAGAATTAAATGAATAAATAAATGATCTACTTAATTCAACTTACTATTTAATGTTACTTTAATATGGTGCCAAGCACCAGTGGTGCTAAATAACATCCATACAATTACTTCCTCACATTTATTTAATCCATCTTTATAATTACAAATTATAAAAATAATATTAGACGATGCGTTAAGTTTTTATCGCGGAAACACCAGACAGGATTGGAGGCAGCAAAATCAGTCTCCAAGTGACAGATTTGATTTGAGTTAAAATCTACCAAAGAACACAATACTTTCAGAGTTGAAAATAAAATCAAATACATTATGATGTGCCTCATAATCCTTCGTAGATTACAACGTTGGGAAATAATGATAACAGATCAGGGAGTGGCTTTTAGACATAAAAGTTACTACATACATCAAATTATGCTATAGGGATTAGATGTTCAAGTTTCTAGACAAGAGATCCGGGTTCGAACCACCTCATTGTCTGGTTAATTCCTCATCGGATCTGAAGCCTCCGCAGGTGCAAATAAAAGTAGTCCCCCAAATTTGCCAACCATCCACCCATTCTTTTCTGACAACAGGCTGTACAACAAGTGACCAGGATGGGCATCTGCTGATTCTCGCTCTCTAACGCAATCAAATCTTCAACAAAACAGAGACTCTCACCTGCAGCATGCAAGTCGAAGCAACGGCAAGTAGTGACTGAGTGCTCGTCAAAAAGTTTCAATACCGGTAAAGAAACCACCAGGGAACTTTGGAAAATCTTACGTACACATCAACATATGAAGACAATCCACAAGCAGATGACATTGAGCTTTATTTACACAAGCGAAAATGAAGTATTAGGTAGCCCTTGTTCAGCCTATTAATCCTTCTAAAGACAATTTTATGAAACCATTCTATTGCATCAAGGGATTTACTAACATCAAAGAGCAGATCTGGACCCTGTAGTTAACTACAAAAGCACACAACAGAGAGCTGAGAACGAACAAGAAAAAGAAGAAAAAGGGAAAATGTCTGCTGCAAGCACAACCTTAATTATCTAAAGGCCATTTCCTCTCCTCTTCATCAGATGCTTTTCAAGCTAATTACACCTGCTTCAGCATAAAGGGCAGTTCTTTGATTTGTCAATCAGAAAGGCCACAAGAATGAGAACGGATTCCTTCTCCCCTGATTCTGCACATTCTCCCTCCCACTGTTGAGGGAGGTACCACTGCTGCCACTTGCATTCCCAGTTCTTGAATTCCAGTTGGTATGAACACTAGCAGAACCCGGTGAAGGCAGCTCAAGACGGCAAACTGGGCAGGAGTTGTGTTGAACCAACCAAGGAGTGATGCAATCAGAATGGTAAATGTGATTACAAGGCATCTGCCGAGCTTCCGTACCCAACTCGAATTTATCTTTACAAACTGGGCAGTGAGAATCAGTATTAAGATGTCTCTGAGTAATTTTAATAGTGGGCATTGCATCAATTGCAGAACGAGGTGCGGGAGGTGGACCCTGCCTATTATTCAGGGTAAGCTGTTCAATCAATTCTTGCAGCCCAGGCCCCATAAAAATATCACCAAAATTAGCTCGACGTTGCCCCATGCCAGGGTGGCCGTTGAGGAGGAACTCAAATGCATTATTGTCAGACATGCCAACTGGTGACTGCCCATGAAATATCAACCACGGGCCAGAAGGGCCAGAGCCAAAGGCCAAGCCATTTTCAGGAGCCACACCTGAACGTGTTCTGATATCAAAGGTGGGGTTTCTCCCAGCCATTCTCTGCCTCATAAGTGCCGCAAATGCATCCATAAGCCCAAATCTTGGATCATGGAAAGCGTCCATCATTTCTGGATCGGACGTACCTCCAGAATGAGATCCAAAGAAATCCTGTTGTTGAGCACCCACGAGCTCGTCAAGCTCTTGTACGAAGCCCCCACTGCAATATTGACAAGCTAAATTACTGCCTCGAAGCCGAACTGGCTGCCTGCATTGGTAGCACCAATGAGTATTTCTGCTGCTTGACATCCTTTCAGGGTGCCGCTACTTAATATGACAGCTGTACAATTTGCAAAAAAGTTTAGTCATATAGTTGAGTTTCAAAACTCAAAAGAACTATAAAAGATGGATGATTACTTTAAAGCAGAATATAAATGATTAAAACTTTCCTAATATGATAAACAGTAACTGTGACAGCGACTTTATCATCAATACAATACCAGTATATTAAAGAAAAATGTTCAAAGAAACCAGAGGAACATCATAAGACAAGAAATCTAGCTACATAGGACGTAAAACTGAAGGTATTTCCTCTAGCTCCTTTTCTTTTTCATCTTACCCCTCATTTGCTACAAACATAATGAGCTTAACACGGAAGGGGATTAAGGGAAGTAGTAAGGTAAGAGAGAACGTCATCCAAGAAAATGATAGCCTCAATCTATGGTTAAACATTTATGTGTAAGCATATAATTAGGTAAAAATACACAGAGAACTATACAAGAGGAATACTTAAGAATATTAATTCTGTATCTAATACTGATTCCATCAAACTTAACAATCAAATCAGTATTACATACCAAAGCTACACAAGGAGGAAGACAAAGAAAAAAAGGGCGGGTTGAATTAGATAATCAAGTCCGTAAAATTAGAACTAACAAAATTGTTGTCAAATTTAGAACTGTTCAGGCAACAATCAAGAATTTAAACCAAAAACTACATGATGTGAATCACTATAATCCCCAGCTCCATAGAATCAATAGATATAAACATAGGCCTGATTATGCAAGTAAAGAAATCAATTAAAACAATCAAATGAATAGTATTCACGAGACTTACACCTGGGATGGGGAAAAATCAAAAGCAAAATCGCGTCAGTCAAAGTCAAATTAGCAAGATTCTTCCCCAAATTTCGAGTAATTCCAACAGAAAATAAAGAGTTCGAGCCACAAAGAATCTGGGGCTTTCCGGTTCCGTGATTCCTTAAGCAATTACCATTACTATAAATATAAAAATTCCACTAAACAGAATCAAATTAAAAAAATAAATAAATAAAAATAAAATAAAAAAACATAGACATAACTACGCCTGCAGAATAGAAAATCAACTAAAAAAGAGTAAACAAAAATCAGTTTGGAATTAACGATCAGAAAGATCGGAGGGAGATACCAGATAGTCGTTGTTCACGTGAAGTAAGAGGGGGGAGAGAGGAGGGAGGATTGGAAATGTGCGGTTCTAGAATTTACAATGACTTTTGGTTTCATATCAAAACACGCCTAATAATTACGTGTTTTTCCATGTTTTTGACTCTTTCCATGTTCTAACCTTTGTTTTTAGGTGAATTGACGCAAAACGTCCCTGTCTTTCAACTCTTTTGCGTAAATAGTTTCTACTTTTCATTTTTTAACAATTTCATCTTCACCTTTATATTTTTTTGCGAAATTCATCTCTACCGTCACCCACAGTTAATTCTCGCCGTTTATCAACTACTATTTATAATATTATATATATTTATATTATATAAATCCTAAATTAATACATTAATTATTATTTTTTGTATTTTTAAAAAATTAATGCATTCAAATCTAAATATGCCAATAAAATGTTAGATAAGATTAAAGAAGAGAAGTGTGTTTTATTTTATTATTTTGTTTTGCAGTGTTCAAAACTGAGTACTAACAATTTTGCAGTGTTTTATTTTTAACAATTTCTTCTCACCTTTACAACGTTGTTAATTATTTTGTTTATTATACTTTTTTAATTATACGTTCATTTAGTACTCAGTTTTGAACACTGCAAAATAAAATAATAAAATAAAACACACTTCTCTTATTTAATCTTAGCTAATATTTTATTAGCATATTTATATTTGAATGCATTAATTTAGACTTTATATAATATAAGTATATTATATATATAATATTACAAATAGTAGTTGACAAATGACGAGAATTAACGGTGGGTGACTGTAGGAACGAATTCCGCCAAAAAATACAAATGTGAGGATGAAATTACCAAAAAATGGAAGGTAGGGACGATTTACGCAAAAGAGTTGAAAGGTATGGATGTTTTGAGTCAGTTACCCGTTATGTGGGAAAATGGTAAATTTCACGTATCATTCCCAATCTTTCTATTTTGTATCACTTGACTCTCTAGCATTTTTCTCAACACTCAGTCCTAACTTTTCATTTCATAAATATGCACTTAAAGTTTCTATGGACAAATTTCATCAATAATTCTGATAAATCCCTAAAAAAATTATTTTCACACCCTTGTTTCTTTAAATTAAAAACAAAAAAAATTAAAAAAATAAGAACATAACATGTAAAAAAGAAAATGAAAAAACGAAGAAGAACTGCCACTTTATCGAACCCCTCATAATTGCCTGCCAGCAGTAGCAGCATTCCGCCAGCCAACTGCTGTCATTTTCAGTAGCCAAGTGCAGGTCGGTGAGAGATTGGACAGGGTGGAAGTCCTTCTTTTTTTTTCTTTTTTTTTGTATATATTATTTTCTTATTCTTTGAATTTTTTTAATTTAAAGAAACAAGGATATAAAAGTAATTTTGGTAGGAATTTAACCAAATCTGTTAATAAAGATTGAGGTTAGGGATTCAACGAGTTGAAAAAAGAAGGTTGGGAACTCAGGTGGTAAAAGTTGTAAAGTTTGGGAACGATATGTGAAATTTACACCATTTGCAGAATACATATGAGAATTTTGATTTGGAGACATCCAATTAATGGAGAGTTGTGCTATTTGAACAAAACTATATATAAAAATTCTAACAAAACTGACACATAGCAAAATCCTATTTTTCAACACATCACACCACTTTTACATCAACACCACTCACTTATGACACTTGTCAATTTTGTCACTTTTTTGTCTCTTCTTTTGTCTATTTAGAATTATTTATTAATAGAAGGAAAGACGATACATATTGAAGGTCTCGAAAATAATCTTTCGCCATATATATGACGGGATTATCCTGTCATACGCATACGTAACGGGAGATCATTGAGATAACTTATACAAAGTGAGAGCCTCATGTATGTAAAAACCCATACATTTGTCTCAATAATCGCTGGTCACGTGTATCTATACCTGGTGGGAGATTAAGATGTTGTGGGTCTGCGCACTACAATTTTTTATTTTTCATTTTTTAATAAAAAGTATAAATATCTTGACCCATTTTCCACTGAAAACAATTCATACATCCCCTAAGCTTTTTACTTTCCTTTCTTTTTTGACCTTTTTTTCCATTTTTTGGGTACAAAAGGGATGGGGGAGGGGGATTGTGCGGATTCAAACTCGGGTAATTCTGGTAAGGGGTTAGGTCTATAACCATGTAAACTAACCCCTTGATCCCAAGCTTTTTTACTTTCCATGAAAGCACAATCTTTTCATAAAGGACAAATTGGATAATTAACTTTTAATTTTCAAAGATACAGTCCCTAACTTTTCATTAATTAAATATGTTGACGGACTTTTGAATCATTTGCATCGAAATTTCGAGGGTTCAACCTTTTTCTTCTTCTTCTTTAATCATGTATTTATATTAAGGTCAAAATCATTATTCGTTTTCTCATTTAAAGCAATTAAATTAAAAAATTTTAAAAACAATAATGGGCAAAGGCCAAGGAATTAACCAACAAAGAACTAGCATGAATAACTGACATGCTTATCTTAAGGGACATGCTTATCTGATATGAATAACTGACATGAGTTAATTGGCAAATATAGATTAGTTATTTATATATTGAAGGCCCACAATCATCTAATACATGATTGAAAACTAAGCATGTCACTTTTCATGTCATGTAGACATTTCTCCTTAAAATTATTGAAACTAAAAAGGAGTATTTATCTACCGCCAGAAACCTAGACGTGCCAAATGTTATAGCTTGGCACATTTAAAGCAACCTAACACTAACAACTCAATGTCAGTGTTGAAGTTCCAAAAGTTTTCATTCTTCAGCACTACAAGCGCCGCTGTACTCTCAATACCCTGTCAAATCTCCAAACTCATCAAAGACAATATCTTCTCCACGCTTGCCGAACCGAACAAAACACAGGTACCGAAATTTTGCATTCACTGTAATGAACATATCAAGGAAGCCATCATGATTATCCCACCTCTCTCTTTCAGACATGCATGGCAGAGCGACCAAACAATGCTCCAAATGGCATGTGGTGGCGGCTCGACCTTGTCTTGCATGGTTTGGTCGAGGGCTACACCACACAATTTACTTCTTATAAGCATCACATATCCTTGGTCTCTTCAAATTCTAGAGACAGATATGCATTTGGCCCCAATTGAATTTCTGCAACGATGTAAATCGGCAGCCTTCTGGCTTCTGGCTGCTCTCCTCATCGCTTCAGCAGGATCAAGCTACCTTCAAGCCTCTTGACTCCAATAAGAAATATGCAGATTGCACAAACGGCTTCCAGCTGCTTGAGTAAGGCTATACACAAAGAAGGGAAAAAGGGATCCATACAGAATACCAAACACAGTTAAGGGGGTTCATATTTATGTTGCTCAAGACGAAAACATTATCCTATAATCTTGATTATCACTTTTTCCCAACAGGTTTATAGAACATTTCAACTTGAGTTCACTGCTATACATTGGATGAACACATATGATATCAGCAGCCAAGGCCTTTACTAAAATCCTAATAGTAGAAGAGCATTATCAGATTGAACTGGTTCTTCGAAGCTGATATCTTGGTTCAGACAAACTGGAAGGCAACATTTTGTTGAATTCCGGTTAGAAAAGAAACAGCGTTAGCTACAAGCGGCTAGTATCACAAGAAGCAAAACAAAGTCGTTATTATTATAAAATAAATGCACTTTGATCTCACAAAAACCATTAAAGAAAAGATGGAATGACACCAGCAGTCTACCCGTGAGCTACAGAACTCCTAACAAGGTTGGAACTACCTTGACAAAGTTGGGTGACATGGTTTAGGTTATTCCCAGTTTTTTTCAAGAGGGGAGCTCAGGGGCAACAGGTTTAAGCTTCCATTGGCATGTTTCATTTTGGATAGTACTAAGAAAGATGAGGAAAAGCTAAAATCTCGATTATGCAAGTAGTAGTCCTACATAACAGTGCTTACCAAATATGTCCTTAAGAACATACTGGAGGATGAGGGATCTTTATTCTAAACATTACCAATTTGATGCCAAGTGGGAAATGAATATCCGTTACAAGCAGAAATACAGAACTAATCACAGCCTCACGTGTAATCTAAGACTAAATTTCAGATGCTAAAGTAAGCAAAGATCTACTCTTGATTCTTTATTCAGATAATTAGGGAAAGACAGAAATTACAGGCACACAGAAGGCTGGAAAAGGTGTGTGTTAAGCTCATAAGTAAGAGAGTAGTGGCTAACAGGCTGATGGGACATTACGCTAAATGAAGAATCCCACTCGTCACTATCAGGCTTATGATTCCATTTTCATTTACAAATGAGACTTGTTTACAGATTCTAGAGTTAAATTCTCAGTGCCATAAACTCCTACAGATAAAGTTCAGTAGAGGAGAAATATAATGGGATTGGCAAATAAGATATAAGAATTGAATCACATGTTAATACCGCCTACCCCGGTAGCTTAACTTTTAGAAGAGTCAGTGGCATTCAATACTGACCAGATATTCACAAGATTAACTAGACATCAGAAACAATCAAATTCCATCAGGATCACCGGTACCATTGATTACCAACCATAACCAGTCAACTTAATTTCCAATCATACTAGAGATGTATAGAGTATATTCTACTGGTTTGGATGGTAAAAGAAAGACATAAGGAACAATAAGCAGGGTTGGAATCTGGAACTAAAATTCTGTTGCCCATCAATACTTTAATTGAAATTTGGCCTAATTAAGAGTTGGAAAAGTAGAATGCCTCAAGTCATTATTGATGGCAAAGACGCTGGAATTTTCAAAATTAATAATAAAATGTAGTAATAATAATTATTATTATATTGATTCAATAAGGCTTTCTGGTTTCCTATTATCACATCAAGAATATGGCAAGCAAAACCAATTATTTAAAAACTTATAGGCAGGCAATGAAACTCACCAAGTCACACAATTTATAATACTTGCCAAAGTCAAATCTTCGTGAACATGTCATATCAATAAATTCAAAATTGCTGTCGCTAAAATCTCTTTATAAAATGATCATCCAGTAGCAACATTAAAAGTAAAACCTCCCAATTAATCCGAAGGTCATATCTACAGCGTTTCAGCAGCATGCTAAGAGATGCTTAAACAATACTTGATGGTAGACTAGAAAGATCTCATCAGAAGAATTTTTAAAAGTTCATTGGCTTCTTTAAATTTTGGTCCCGCAAATATAAATCAAACTTGAATGAATTTGTGGCACAATTGGTTTAGAATTTAGAGGGTATATGGTTTTGATTTTCTGAGAAATGATTTTGTGAAAAGTGATTTTTGGGAAAATGTGTGGTTAAAAAGTATCATGGGGATATGTGAAAAATGATTTTTATTTATTTTTTTATTTATTTTTTTAGAATTTGTGGTTAAGAATGAAAGTTGGAAAGAATTGATTCTCAAAAAATTAATTCCACACAAGGCCTCCAAACCAAAAGAATGCACATCATTAATGAGGATGCTCTTCCCAAACAGCCCAAACTTGAATTTGAGTAATATGATTCTCGCCACCGGTAAAGCTAAGCAGATAAATACCAAATATGGTATTCTGATGCAATTTCAAATTCCATGCTTGTAGAGTTAAGATTTATTCCATAAGAAATCAAAGAAAGATCTGAATCATGCACTCAACTGTCCTAGGTTTGCTTATATCAGCTGGCAAAGCATCATCCTTAACCTTCATTACCACAATTTGCCTAGACCAATTCATGGTTAAGAAGGGATTTAACATAGACAGTCTGATTCCATACGAAAACCCTTTCCTGATAAAATTCCACGCCAAGTTGACTAAAAAAATCTTAACATTCCATTCTTTTTCTTCTTATGACTTTCTGTTAAAGAGAACTGCAAGAATAAGAGGAGACGACATGAAGGACCTATTAAGAAGGACAAGAAAGATGAAAATATGTGTGCAGAAATTCCTATCAGGAATTTCCTGATCACACATAAGTGAGGTGGAGGATTTTTGCGGTTCTTAAAGAGGGGTCATTCTGTCTCCATCTTCCTAAGGAATTCCATGAAACTAACTCCTTAATGTATAATCTTTCTTTTCGTTTTTATCTAGTGATCAACTGCTGTTCTCAACTTAGAATACATGAAGCAGTAATGAAGTCCAAACTAGTTTTGCAGGAAAATGTTTTCCAGTGTCAGTCCATAAAGTGGTCTTCTGTTGGATAATAATTACTTGTTGGCTAAGCATCAATTCCTTAACATATTGACAATTGTACTCTTCCTGTTTGAACTAGAGATATCTATAATTAGAGAATTCATCAAATGTCCATCACCAATCATGCATCCTCAAGTATCTCACTAGTAAAAAGGTATTCAAAATTTGGGGCACTCTGCAATATATTACTGGACGTTGGCATTGTTAGAAATGCCCATTCATCTTTCCTGATCTAACAACACATACAAAGTCTTTAGACCTGTTATCTAAATTATCACTCAATATCAAGTAAAGTTTGGCTCCTTGACATCAGAACCCTATATCTGTCATTATATATGAACATTTGTTGGAAAATAACTGCTGTTTTTTTTTTCTATTAACGTTTGAGTACAAAATAAATCAATGTAATCACAGAATACCTAACATCTCGTATGAAAAACAGTAATACTGATAAAATGAGAGCACAAATATATATACAGGACAAGTGGAGAGATAATCAAGATGAGGATGGATATTGCCTACCTTCTCCTTTTTGAGCTTTGCATTTGCCTCTTCAAGAAGGGAAACCCTATTTACTAGCTCATTGTGGTAAGCCTGCTCAAATTGCCACAAAGACCAAAGTAAATCTCTTTGGGAAAACATAAATAATGTAGAAATTAAATGATTATTAAGCATGAGAATAAAATGTAATTGGTGTTAGGATCCTACCTGTTTTCTTGCCCGTGAGCGTGCAGCAGACTCCCTATTTTTTATCTTTCTCTTCAGCCTCCTATCAAGATTCTTCTGAAGGTCTGCAGCGTCCCTTTTTCCGTGGAGCATAGGCGCATCCGACAATGCATCAACTGAAGGAGAAGATGACAACCCCATTGGGGGAGTAAAACTTTGGGCAGGTAACATGTTTTGCAAACCCATAACAGGTCCAAGAGAAGCATCTGCCACATAGAGCCCAGCTTCCACCAAGAAATCCTCCAAAGTAGTTTCCCCAAGAGCCGGCTCTCTTTCCTTACTAATCGTAACATCCACACTCCTTATCTTATGTCCTTGGATATCTCATTCCACACTTCATCCACTGTCTTCCCATTAAATGCCCTAGCAAGTGACAAGCTAGCCTGAAGCTGGAGTGAGGATGGCAGAGATGCATTATTTGGGTCCATCCAGGAAGAATGGCTTGCCTCGGCAGCCCAGACATTTTTAAGCAACTCATAGAGGTTCATGCTGCGCAATGGCTTACCCAAGTTACCCAACTGGTTTTCAACCTCATCGAGTGTAAGGCTAAACCATGAGTTTTCCCTTGGTATTGATGGTTGTACATGAGGCTGCTGCCCACTACCACCCCCATGAGAATTCAATGCCTTAATTCCCATTCACAGTCCTACAATCAAGGGAACAAAATACAAATAAGAAAATTATATCAGTTTCTGTACTGGAAAAACCTTAGAAACAACAATTTTATAGTTTGTTCTTTGTAGCTTTTAGAAGTGATTTTTTTGATAGTCAATAGTCATCATACCCAACACTCTTAAGATACTCGAAAGTCGAAACATAAAGCAAATCATCCACCACACGAGACATGCACGCATTAACGCGGGCATACATATCATTATCAGCATAATAAAATACAAACAGAACCAGACTCGCCAAACTAAAAGATGAAAATTTAGTGCATAAAAAAGAAAGCAAAAGCAGAGAGCACAAACAAGAAAGCACCATTATGGAAAACATATAGAAGGGGAAATACGAACTAAAAGTTAATCTTTTTCCCCAAATTTAATGAAAAAGAAAATTCAACAGAACAAACATCCATGATTCTGTCACAAAAACAGAAACTCTGTACTGAAGCAAATAACAACAATCCTTTGTAACTGAATTGCAGAAATCAATACCTGAAATTCAAGAAATAATAGTAAAAATCGGATTACCTGATAGCAGAAGATAATTCGATGCTCAGAAATTTGACGAGAGAAGATGGAGAACACAGAACCCATCTATTCTGTAACTTCCTCTCAGGGATCCACGTGGTTGCAATTTCGACAAATGAACCTCTTCAAAAATTTTGGCATTTTGAGATCTTTTTCAATCACTGCCATTATTTCACAAAAATTTTCTTGGGGTCTATTGGACAATAGATAACAATAGATAACGTGGCAGGGTTTCATTAGACACACTAAGAACTCATCAGTAATGTGTCTAATAAAATCTTATCACAGAATTTATTAGACTAGATATTATAAGACGATATCTAATGGACTCTATAGAATAACTATTAATGTGTTTAATGAAATCCTGTCACATAATCCATTAGATTAGACACTATATGATGGTGTCTAATGGACTCCATAGAACAACTGATTATTTCACTGATAAGTCGGTGTTCCATCTACACACGATTTCTATTAGCGGCATTTAATTTTTTAGTCCCTTACACGTGCGTTACACGGTAATACAAAATTCAAAATAAGTGTACTCAAATTCTAAGTAGGGTACCCATGATAGTTGCATTTGAACAAATAGAGGAATTTTCATCTTCTAAAATCAGTAATGTGAGAAATGAATGAATACTTTAAAACTTGAGTGAAACTTTGGTAGTATACCCTCACAAGAGTACCCTTTGAAAAACACATAATTCAAATATATCTCGCATACTTTTCCAAATATTGATTTTATGTCCAGTAATTTGAGAATCAATACCTTATAGAATGGTAAATAATTTGGTTTTCTTGAATGAATGTGTTTTTCTTTTTTTCCCCTCCAGCAATAAAATAGGAAAAATGTAAAGCTAAAAGAATATCAATTTTGACTACTGTGTTTGAGAATCTAGGCGACGAATGTCAATCGGAGAATTCAAAATATTATTTTTTTAATCCAAAAAATTTAAACAAAACTATTAACTCAAAATTATTGTTGAAATTTTGGTTCGAATTGTACTATAGTGGTTAAGATGTGCTTATGTTCTGAGCCGAAGGTCTCTTGTTCAAATCATACATGTTCTTTCCTGAATTTCTCTCCCCTTCCCTATATACCCCTTGTATCCACAAAAAAAAATGTTGAAATTCATTTGAAAAAATTATTATTGAAATTATCAAAAAATAATCAAACAAAATCGGCAATGCATATCACCACAAATCAAACACAATATCCCTTTAAAAAAAGAAAAAGAAATCAAATACAAAATGAATATGGACTGGATTTAAGGATCATATCGAGTCCTCCACAATAGAAGATTAGGATGGAAAGCATACTTACCAAATCGGGGCCAAAAATCATAATGAGTTAGCGATTCTCGAATTTAGAGAGATAAAGTAGAGATGAGAGATTTTCGAAAATGTATGAGTAAAAATTCAATTCAAGTAAAAAAAAAAAAGAAAAAAAAGAAAGAAAGAAAGAAAGAAAAATGACATCATCAGTTCCTTTATGGTGCCCACTTTATGCGGGAAAAAAATATCAGAGACTTAAGTCCCTTAACTATATATAGATTAGCTAGCTTTAGCATCAAATCCTTTCAAATAAACAAGCAGTAAGCACGTGCGACGCACGTCTTACATAAAACAATGTACAATAAGCCATAAAATTTTACATTTTTTTAGTTTGAAATAGTGGTTTAGTTTAAACCTAGATATTGGATTTTTACGCAAGAAAAGAACCTGAAAAATTTTAGAATTATAATGTAAATAGATAATATTGATCCACCCTTTTAATATATTGTTGTAGATAATATACACAAAAATTCTAAGGATACATGAAATTGTGACATGAATAGTGACATTCTAGATGTGACATAATTCTATTAGATGATGAAAAATTATCCATATGATCAACACCTAAGGGACGATTTGGGCCAATTTATATGTTGTCATATGAAGACTTTAGAAGTAATTCTACCGGTTAGAGAAGCAGAGGCAAAGGCTTGAGAAGTGCACTTGGTAGTTGATTTCCATGGGTATTAGCCAGCAGTTTCGATCTAATACCATATGTTATGGCACTATATGATGTCATATGACTATGTGGGGCGTATCAAAACACACCACATGGGAAACCACAATCATATGACGTGCATCGATGCACGCTACATATCCATATGACATCATAAGGTGTATCATTTTTATATCAGCCAGACGCAATCAATTTTTTATGCTAACCGGTGGCAACAATTTTCAAGTGCAATTCACTTGAAGACAAGCAAATGCCGTTGCACACAAGATAGCTAGAAGAGCTTGATTCTTTTATAATCCTGGTATGTACTTTTGAGCATAGAAAAAGATCTCTTATGATGTATTGGAACACTTGAACTGCCTGAAAATAATAATGAAAACATGTAAAACTCAACAATGGCAATATTTGATGAACAGTGTACCCATAATAATAGATTAGGAAGAAGTATACGTGATCACGTAATCTTCTTTCATTCCAACGCAGATCAAACCTATTCAACTTGAGATTGAGAGTCGAATTGATCAAAAAGTTCTTGGACCAATTTTATGCTCCCCTTTTGTTGGAAGGCCCTACATCCTCTCTCTCTCTCTCTCTCTCTCTCTCTCTCTTCGTTGGTCCATGTAAACTGTCTGACTTTGCTACGGAATCAAGTGTGTTTTCCAAATAATTTCTTTTTTGCAATCGGTTTCTAGATGATTTCTCATTACTTAAAGTATTTATAACTTTGAAGTATTTTTCGCCCAAAAAATTTTAAGAGAGTGGCATACAAAGTTGAGCTTTTTAAAGTTAAAATTCTCGTTTTTTATCAACCAAGATAATATAATCGCATATGTTAGACACTCAGAGTACTAAAATGGAGCTCAACAATACCATCATTTCAAATGAACCTTACAAAAAAAAATGTAAAATAAGAAACCGTGGTTCAAATGAACAAGATGCCCTTTTGTGGTAATAAAACAATTACACTAGGTAGCCATTTTATTAACTACTAAACAATTATTACTAGAGTCTAAGATAAGAATGCGTTTGATCTCATAAAAAATAAATAAATGAACTTGCCATATTTGAGATGTCGATTGTAAAGATAACACATATTTGAAACTAATGTGGTCACATTCAAACATTTGTTTATCATGTGTGTTGTAGTTCATAAGATATCCAGCAAAACCAATCATGGAGCTCGAAATGTGTAGGTATTATTCATGAAAAGTATCCAATGATATGAGTTCTCTCTTAGAATTTGACAAGTTATATCATTGTCCTGGTTGGACTAGTCGAGCTAGTTATCTATTTGAGACTTGTCATCTTTATCTAGTTATGGAACGAAAGATCCCCTTCTCAATTTCAATGTTTGAGCGCTTTTTTCAGATTTAGGGTTTCTGCTACCTTTCTTTGATTCAATTTTTGATCCCATTTGTTGAACTTCACTTTTTTACCGAGATATTCAGTATTCTCTCATTAAGGGCAATTTAGTCATTTCATTATATTTTGTACAAGATTTTGTAACTCTTCTGGTACTAATAGCTTTTTCGGAGAAGAAGAGGTTCCATTGGAAATATAAAAAGTGTCTTACGCGTCTTCATCCCATGTGTTCTGCTCAGCCAAAATTTCAATGAAGTCGGCCCACCCAAAGTGTCATGCGTATTCAACAATTTAACCCCCTCCCCAAAAAAAAGCAAAAGAAAAAATGTTGGCCAAAATTTTGGGCGGAAAACAGCAAGAGGACCCACTGCCACTCTCCTACTTTTAAGATATAATAATAATAATAGATATAGACATATATATATATAAGGATGCCATGTTCTATATATATATTCATTATCTTGTAATAAGAGTTCTTGTTACTAAATGGAGGAAACCGGAGCTTGGCAAATTGAAGATGAATGTTGATGCAATGGTTCAATCGAGTTTTACCCATTTTGCGGTTGGTATTATCATTCGTAACGATAGTGGTGATATGGCGCATGGTTCAACTCGTGTATTTTAGGGTCGTTTTCCTCATATCTTGGTGAATCACTGAATGCATGGCTATACTGGTGGGTTTTCAAATAATCCATGAAGAAGGACTCCACATCTCATCTATTGAAATTGATTGCTCCTTAGTAGTCGAGGCAATTAATTCCGCTACTAACGAGGGCGATGATGAGATTATTCTCTAGAAGATTAGGAGCTTATTGGCTAATGATCCTCTTCCTCGATGTGAGTTGATTTGAAGAAAAGCCAATAACGTTGCTCATTGTGTTGCTAGGTTTGGAAAGAACATCCCGAATTGTATTGAGAAGTGTATTGTGGGTGATTTGAGATGAACGAATGAAATCCTTAAAAAAAATGTAATAAGACTTCAATAACTCTCCTCGTCTAGCTACAGTAAGGCTATTGATCTAAACTCTAGTCAAATTGTCATTTTTACATTGTGAGATGAATGTTTAACGACCTGCCCAAAAAAAAATTACGTATCATGTCATAAGTATACTCCGTATTGATAAAATAAGGAAGGATTAGTCACATAGGTCATGATTACTAAAAATTTACTTGGCCCCTCGAAAGATATGTCATGATGGCCAAAATATTCTCTTGTTCCCGCAAGTGGACCCCTCAAGTTGAGTATAAAAGGCAGGGTTTTCGCCATTCATTGGTACACCAACCATCCCCTTCTCTTAGTCTAGTTCTCTCTTTCTCCTCTCTCTCCCCCCACTTCTGCAAATACTCATTGTCTTTCTTTCAAAAGAAGCTAGGTATAAATCATGCAAGGGGAGACAATAGAGAGGAAAATCCTAATAAACAATACACAAACATATACACACACAAACATATACACTTAAACTGAGGAATAAGAAAGGAAACATTGAAGACACCTTATGCTAAAAAGGAAAAAGTAAGGAAAGAGAAGAAGTTAATATCGCAAAATAATCCCGATTATGGATTTAATGTGAGTAATCTTTACACCCTTTATGTGTTTATCAAACGTGCTTGTTTGAATTATCCTAGAAATTCATGTGTTCGTAATCTATGATGAGATAAGTTAAGCTATATGAAGTAAGTTATGTGATTTGGTTCATGTTATGCATAGCAATTAAAGCATAAAAGGAATTACATCTAGATCTTCCCATCAGTTTCAGAACAGAATTATATTCGTATGTGCCAAGGCACTTTTTTTCAGTTGGGTTGTGGGAGACTATCAAGATAGTCGATGATCAAACCTACAAAATCAGTTCTGACACTACAAGAAACAGGAGCTATAGCGGCGATATTTTGCGACGACGTCAAATGTCGTTGCTATAGCGTTGGCTACAGCGGCGTTTTTAAGTCGCCGCAGTAGTCGTCACCCTGTACCGGCGACATCATAATGTTGTCGCTGTAAGATGTATCTACAGGGACGAAAAGTGATGCCGCCACTGTATATTAGTATCTATAGCGGCGACTTATAAAAGTTGTCGCTATATTTCTTGATCTAAAACGACCACCCATAAACGTCGTCTTTATATAATTGGCGGGAAAATTTTCCGTCTTTGTTCTTGTATTTAGCAACAGAAAATCGTTGTTATAAGGAAAATATTCATCACTATAGTTATAATAATCTATATAATATATATTATAAAAGCAAAGTAATAACCAAATGTCAAGTTAGTCGAGTTGGTGAAGTACCATGTCTTTGCATTCAAGGTCGTGGGTCGACTCCTCACATGGGCAAACAATATTTAATTAAATATAGATGGAAAAGGATCAAGCCATGGGGCTGGGAGTGGGTCAGGTCGGGTTAAAAAATTTTTTAATGACCAAAACCCATCGATCATGAGTTTTTAATGACCAAAACCCATCGATCATGCAGCTGCGATTGCATCACCGCTATTGGGTGGCTCCTAGATTGCGGCGACAAAAGTCGCCGCTATGGATCTACCACCACAGGTTTTTAGCCGCGACATTCACGGGCAACTTTGTCACTGCTATCACACATTTGTGGTGACATATACACATTTTGCGGCGACGTGAGTCGCGGTTATTGGACTTATTTCTTGTAGAGTGATTTTGTGAGGCACCTAGGTGACCTATAATCAAACCTTATAATATGTTATGGAACGAGTACCAACCGAACAAGTTATGCGCTCGGGGTAAGACATGTTTATGACGTAATTCGGGTTCAAACTCACGTTTTTAAAAGCATGTGTAAAGATTTCTCACTGAATATTATGTATTCATTCTTTTCCATGTTTTTCAAAGTTTAGGTAATTGGAACTATGTGAACCGAGCTCTTTGAAAGCCTCACATGGGTGTTTATATGCCAATGTTATCGAGTCAAAGATCTATGGGAAATCGCCGCTCATCACTGCTAACCGTTGATATTGAGAGGATGAACATTATGGACTTATTGCAGACTTCAATTATTATAAATATAAAATGAATTAAGTCACCAACTCTGACGGTTCAAAAAAATAAGAAGTGATGAAAATTAGGATAATAATAGATACACCTAAACCCTTGACAATGAGAAGCAAAGAAGTAGCCCTTGGCCAGGGTATTACAAGTGGTATCAGAGTAGGTAGCTGTTGGGGCCGGGATATCACAAGTGGTATCAGAGCAACAAGACGGTCCCCTCGATAACATGACAATTATCTGTCCTGAGGTTTCTTGAAGAGCTTTGTGAGTTATGATTATGATCTATGTGAAATTTTATTTTGTGTTTATCGAGAATAATTAGTAGCAGCACAACTTGTGGGTCATAATAAATTTTTAAGTTTATTATCATAAACCTAAGGCTTTTGTAATGATAATGAAGATGAGATTATAGAGTATGTTGTGTTATATGTTATTGTATGACTCTGTAAAAAATTGAGGAAAACAAGTTTAAAATTTTATGTAGGAACCCAGCTGGATCACAAATTTGGAAGTTTTTATGGCACAAATATTCTAACAAAAAATATCAATATTTTGTTAATATCGATAAAATAGAAACTATTGTGGCAATCAAAAGTATCAATACTTCTGCCAGTATCAATAAAATAGAAAGTTCCATAGCCAATTAAAAGTATCGATATATCTTCCAGTACCAATAAAACAGAGAGTTACTTATGTAACTGAAATCATTGATATTACTGCTAGTATCAATATAAATAAAAAAATGAGAATTTGACTAAGTATTGGATGATGTTCATGTTGTTCAAAACTTTGGATATTATGATATACTATTTTCATTCTGAGACAGTTTTCTTACTATACATGTGAAGGTATTTTTGATATTCATTACTCTATGATATTTTATGTACATGGTAAACTATGTCGTGAAAGTTTTAAACACTTCGTTTATAAGTTTTAACCTACATATTTTATGGTAATTTTAAGGACGGAATTATTTTAAGAAGAGGTAGTTTGTAACGACCCGCAAAAAAAATTACGTAACATGTCATAAGTATACTCCGTATGAATAAAATAAGAAAGGGTGAGTCAAACATGTCATGATTACTAAGTATTCCATTGGCCCCTCGAAAGATATTGATGGCCAAAATATTCTCTTGTCCCCGCAGGTGAACCCCTCAAGTTGACTATAAAAGGCAGGGTTTCTACCAACCGTCCCCTTCTCTCACTCTAGTTCTTTCTCTCTTTTTCTTCTTCTTCTTCTTCTTCTTCTCTTTCTCTCTCCTCCACTTCTACAAATACTCCTTGTCTTTCTTTTAAAAAAAACTAGAAATAAATCATGCAAGGGGAGACAATAGAGAGGAAAATCCTAATAAACAATAGATCTTCTTTATACACACATACACTTCAACTGAGGAATAAGAAAGGAAACGTTGAAGGCGCCTTGTGCTAAAAAGGAGAAAGCAAGGAGAGAAGAAGTTAATATCGCAAAGTAATCCCGATTAGGGATTTAATGTGAGTAATCTTTATACCCTTTATGTGTTTATCAAACATGCTTGTTTGAATTATCCGAGAAATTCATGTGTTCGTAATCTGTGATGAGATAAGTTATACTATATGAAGAAAGCTATGTGATTCAGTTCATATTATGCATAGCAATTAAAGCACAAGTGCATTTTTCAGAAAAGGAATTACATCTAGATCTTCCCCATCAGTTTCAGAACAGAATTATATTCGTATGTGCCAAGGCACTTCTCTTCAGTTGGGTTGTGGGAGGCTACCAAGGTAGTCGATGATCAAACCTACAGAATCAGTTATAATTTTGTGAGGTACCTAGGTGACTTATAATCAAACCTTATAATATATTATGATACGAGTACCAACCGAACAAGTTATATTGAGCTCTCGGGGTAAGACATGTCTATGATGTAATTTAGGCCCGATCTCACATTTTTAAAAGAAAACTTGCATGTGTAAAAATTTCTCACTGAATATAATATATTCATTATTTTCCATGTTTTCCAAATTTTAGGTACTTGGAACTATGTGAACCGAGCTCTTTGAAAGCCTCATATGGGTGTCTATATGCCAATGTTATCGAGTCAAGACTTATGGGAAATCACTGGCCTCATCACTGCTAACCGTTGATATTGGAAGGATGAACATTATGGACTTATTGCAGACTTCAATTATAAATATAAAATGAAGTAAGTCACCAACTCTGACAGTTCAAAAAAAAAAAGAAGTAATGAAAATTAAGATAATAATAACTACACCTAAATCCTTGATGAGGAGAAGTAAAGAAGTAGCCCTCGGCCGGGGCGTTGCAAGTGGTATCATAGCAGGTAGCTATTGGGGCCGGGATATCACAGAATGGATTGTTGTAAATAACACGGAAACACCGCCTACTAATATCCAATAAAATTGGTCAATTAGATTGGAGGCTGACCTCCAATATTCTTTTCCATTTAGTGCACTACGTCATAAATACTAAAAAATATCCTTCAATATTTAATTTTTTTCTTTTTTTTACAAAGGAAAATTTACTACTTATATTCTTATCTTTTCTTTCATTTCCACCAAAAAAAATAAAAAAATCCTTCATTTATTATTAATGGTAAATTCTTTCTACACTGATAATTACAATCTAAAAATTTCTTTACGTAAGTGTTAAAAGAATTATTGTTTTTGACAATTTTAAAAAATAAATAACAACAAATGCGTGAGTGCAAAATTTAATCATTATTATTTCAGAGTGAGCATGCAAATATATTTACATTTGTGTGTGTGTTTGTCATTATTTATGAACCAAATTTGACAATTCTAAAGAGATTGATTATACTTTTTGAAAAAAAAATAATTAAGAGCGAAATTATAATTATAATAATTGTAATAAATAAACGTGAAGATCTTTCAGTGCAATTTAAATGTGGTGCAAGATGTGGGTGTGAATATAATTAGTTCCAGTCTACTGTCCCCTTGAAGTAATACTTCACCGGTCTTTTTTGGCTTTCTTCCTCCCTTTGAGCAAGAGCAAGATTAATATAGAGAGAAAAAAGTTAAGTGGAAAAAATTATAGGGAAAAAAATCTATTTTCAAATAATGTGTAGCTGAAAAATTGGAGGAAATGAATTAGACATGTGGCGTTATTTAATTAGATTAGATGAAATAGGTTTGTAGGACAATAATTTAGCTCCTCATTTACCTTCCCCCCTCCCAAATAGGATTTTGCACCCCAAAATTCCTACATCATTTGAGTTTGTGGGGATGCTTCCCTCATCTTTAGGCGGTTTAGTTGTATGGAACGTTTATTCAATAAGCTCTACTTGTGAGCAATGATGAACAAGAGTCTTGGGTAGGAAATTGGTTCGCAAAGTCGGTGTTAACCACTTTGACAATTGTTTAAGCGGAAATTATTAATTGGTTGTTGGATTTTGGAATCCAACTTTATTCTACTTCGTTAGTAGATAATCACGTTTTGATTAATTTTTCTAAGTTAGTATTGGGTGAATGAGAAATTAATGTCATAGTTGAACAGCTTAACACGGGAAAAAATGTTGGAATTAGAAATTGAAATATTCTAGAATGTTTGTGGACGAATAGTCGTGTCTCTGTGAACGAAGGATCATAACTTTTAGACAAGATTAATTCCTAACATCTATATATAGGTACCTTATGAATTTGATTTCCATACATCAAATCAATTTTGAGTATTGATTTTCTCTTTTCTCTTTGTCTATTGAAAATTATAATAAGATTTTGGTTCGACTGTCAAAATCATTAATATATAAAATGTGGTATGTGCGTAAACATTATGTTTTCAATTTTATCCCATCCTTTTTTTTATTAATTCCTACTTTCAATTTTTCTATGAAAAGAACGTCTTCTCCTACAAGGAGAGGACGTTCTGATGTGGTTGCCAATTTGGTAAAAAAATGGGCTCAGAAGAAAAATCTAGTGCCACGTTTCTTCCCTCCCAAATTGTCATATGGCCCACACTAAAAATCTGAAACTCTAAAACCCACCCACCCCCAACATCGAACCAGAAACTCCCCTTCTCCCAAAATTCTGTATGCTACATCTTCACCATCACTCTCCCTTGCCAGAAAATTCTGAAGCCAAGCTCTCCCTGCCCAACTTCGGTCATCGTCCTCCACCGTGCATAGCAGCTAAAAAAGAAGCCGTCGTCCTCTTCTGCTATTTGGCCAGAAAATGCTGAAACCGCACTCATCTTACCCAACTCCACCCATCGTCCTCCACTGGGCATAGCAGCTGAAAATAAGCTGTCGTCCTCGTTCGCCAGTTGGGTTTAGAAAAACACTTGTGTATAAGGTGTATTTAGACAAGTTTTATTGCCATTATCCTTCATTTATATTGCGTTCTCTTGGTAGTTGAAAGTACTTATTGCACTGCTTCTCAATTTCAGATCCTACTATGCTTGTTTTAGCTTTAGTTATTTCAACCGCGGGTGAAGTCTTCAGTTTTAAATCACAGGCCTTGCAGTTGGTAAGTTTAACAAGTGTTTATCAATTTTTTGAATTGATAATGGTTAATTGTTTTGCAGGTACTTGACTGGAAAGAGCGATGATGATTTATTAGGACCACACTAATACCTTTTTGGATAACACTTGTAATTGGGGAATCCGACAATGGATTGAAGTGATCTAAGGTGAAGATTTGTGAGTATGTCTCATTTAAATCTACTATTGGGCTCAATTGAAAGTCTTGGCCCAAATTAGATATTACTATTAGTTCCTTACCTATGTTTTAAAGACATTGCCTTGTCTTTTGTTTCTTGAGTTTTTGGCTCTATACAAAGGAAAAGAGAGGTAGTGAGTTGTGGGCGACTTTTTGGAAAAAATCCGTCAACTCCGCCGTGCCTCCGGTTGCCAATCCCCAAGGAGACGGTGAAATGATTCCGGTGCTTCATGTTTGGTCCGAAATCTGAGCTCAAAACACCAAAGAAGGAGAGGCATTTTGGAGCAAGTTCTTGAGTTATTTTTCACTACTTGGGAGATTATTTGTGACTTTGTTCTTGATAATATCTTGTAATAGGCTTAGTAATCTCAACAAATGGTATCAGAGCTTTGGTAGGAGGGATCAAAGTGGTGAAAAACTCGAAAAATCATATTGAAATCAAAGAAAACAGCATTGAGCAGTTTTGAAAATTTTCAAAATTTCAGAACTTTGAAGCCTCGATTCCGGACGATCCAGACATCTTTTTAAGAAACCAAGACCAAATCCATGATCCTCTCGGCGAGACGAAGCTATAGGTGGAGCATGACTTTCCGGCGACACTCCGGCGCCGTCGCGTGAGGTGCACGCGCCATCTCCGGCGGTGCGTATGGCAGCGCGTGGCGGACTTTCTGGCAAAGGTGTCAAAAGGCAGATTGTTGCCGACGGCGAGGCGAACCCTCTAGTGGTGGTGTAATTTTTCGGTGAACGGTTGAGGCGGTAGAGCACTGGCAGTGAGCTTGAGGTGGTTTTCCGG
>CAVNYN010226792.1:0-37061 GCA_963692815.1 Nyctanthes arbor-tristis
AACCAGTGTCACCTTTTTTTGTTCTTGAAAACGATCCATGTCGGGTCGAGTTTTTTGGTTCAGCAGGTTGAGCCGGTTTGTTGTCCAGTCCTAGATAAAAGGTGACACTGGTTCGAAAAAATTCAATCCAAAAATTGAAATGAGAAATGACCAGAACACGGGAACATATTATAACACTCCATTTAGTATTGCTGTTAGAGTTACAACTTTGCATTTTTTTTTTGGAAGCACAACTGACCAACATGTTTGATATATATGAAATTTTCTAAGAAGATAAATAAGATTCTTTGCTTACTCTAATATGATATGAATTTAACAAAAGCGGCCCTACACAGTATGGGGTTATTTTTGTTAGATTCATGTCAAATAAAGGTAAGGTTCTTTTAAAAAAAATAAAAAAAAAAACTTATCTAATTTTGTAAAAGTACTATATATATATATATATATATATATTAAAGATACTTACTGAAAAAGCAATAGAATCCTCCCTCCCTTCTCCCTTCCCGTTTCTTATTCATCTTTCTCAACTCAGTCTCTCTTTTTTTCTCTTCTTTTCTTTTTCATTTTTTCTTTTTTTTAAATGATAATTGATATTCACTATATACGTTTTGAAAAGTTTGTAATGGGGACTTTGTCAAAATGTCTTGCTAGTTGCAATAACTGTCTACTTTTTTTTTCCTCCCCTTTTCTTCACCTTACAAGAATTAATTTAATAAAAATGTCGTCTTAAATGTCACATCAAGCGACCATGTTATAGTACCTAATTACGTTAATAAAGTAATGATTATAGTACTTAATTAGGATATTGCATGTCATTTACGTACCTAACCTAACCTAACCTAACCCAACGCTTTACAGCCGTTGGTTGCATTATTTCCCCCTAATTCCCGAGTACTCAGTCTCCATTCATTTCCAAATTCCAATAATAATTAATAAATAATAGAGGGAGATTCTTCGCCGCCAATATGAGATAAGACAAGATACACTAGTCACTTGTTTGTTTGGATATAATTAACTTTTTGGCGGCGCAGAATCTCCCCGTCTTTGTTGGCTGTTAATCACAAACATTATTTTAATACCACATTAATTAATTAATTAAGTCAATATATATTATATTGGGTTAATTTATAAATTCTCAAGTTGTAATGTTAATAATTATTTTTTGATAGTGTGTGTATATATATACTACCTCCGTCTTAAAAAGATAGTCTATATTTCTTTTTTCGTCCATTCCAAAAATATAGTTCAGTTTCTTTTTTTAAAAAGTAGTTGAAATATTATTTCTCTTATATGCCCTTCTTTAATGTGTATGGTTATAAAAAAAATAGAATTATTAAAGTGAAATAATTAATAAATCAAAGGTTAAAATAGATAAATTATGTTAAAATGTACTTTTCTAATCTATTAAATAAACTTTTCTTAATCTATGTGAAAAAGGGAATATGACTATCTTTTTTAGACGAAAGTAGTGTGTATATATATATATATATATATGAGGAATGTAATCTCACATAATAAATTTTCATTAAATATTTACAATTCATTTCAACTCATTATAATTCAATTCACATAATAAGGATAAACATACAGACATATTACTAATTTTCGACAAAATAGAAAACATAGTGAGCTTGCTGTTCCGTTAGCCCCAACAAGTCACCACTATAGCGAGCTCGTTGAATGAGTGACCCGCGGTAGCGGAGTATCCTCCAAGTACTCAATTGGGAGAGCGGCCATGCTTGAGGCCGCCAAATGGCTACCATAATGACAAATGTGAATTTGGAACAGAGTCCATGAATAGATTGGCTAACATGGAACATTCAGCTTTTTAATAACTTCAGAATTTCTTAAATATTTCTATGGTAATATTGCAGATGCTGATCGATCTTAAATGCAATTTTCACTTTGTCAAAAATTTGTCAATATGAGTTGAAATCTTACCATTTATGGTCAGATTCCATCCACAAATTATGTGCCTCTGGTGCCACTTAAGGCACTAGATAGACCAGTTCGGGCAGGACGATTGTATTGGGTTGTGCCAGTTGCCTTCAGCCAACTGAACGTCCACTGCATGCACTACTTTGGGTCGTTCCACTTCAGAAACTTGATCGAATTCGATCAATGTTTGGCGTCAGACGTATGGTTGCCATACCCATACGCTTATGTGACATGTATTTGATGTCACAAGTCCCTTTCCAAACCTTCACACCATGTGACGTGTATAGATAGACGCCAACTACATAAAATGGGAGATTTTTGAAAATTTTTCTTGATGTCATACACATGGCGCCAACTACATAAAAAAAGATATGATTTTGTAGTAGAAAACAAGAGATTTGGTAGTAATGTACATAACAGCAAGGAACAAGGTATAATACGAAACCATTAAATTGGAAGAATTGGGAGCCATTTGGTTCCTAAAATTCAATTTAACTATTTTTTTCTTCACTCAGATATTTAGATATTTATCTTTCACTTGTATATCTTAGCAACTGCTTATTACTAGTTAATTAATTAGAAAAAAAAATGACAAGTATTGAATTCTCAAAATTCAAAACCCATCCTTATTTTTGCCTTATCAGTTCAATGAATTCGAAAAAGATTATTATCCAAATCACAGACCCATAGGAATACAGTTTGGAACATGCTGAAAATGTTAAATCATCAAAAAGCCTGCCCATTTGGCAAAAATATAACGACTGAAAATCTGCAGCTTTGCTTCTGCACTTGTGCATACTGAGTAATAATTATTGTTAACTCAAGGCAAAACACTGCTATTCCATGCAATTTTCAAAACGATTGTTGAGAACTGTTTTATAGTTTAAGCAGGAGATGGTAGCCACTCAAGAGTCTCCCCGGCAAACATTGGAATAATGTCACCCCCTAAATAAGAATATGATGCTGGTACCTTCCACGCGGTCTTGGTCAATTTAATTTTAGATGTATTTCTGGGAAGACCATAGAAATCGGGTCCATTGAAACTAGTAAAAGCCTCTAGCTTATCAAGTGCACCGGCCTAAAACAGGGAAAAATGCACCTTGGTTAGTGATATTGAAATAATGGGGCACAAACCAAGCATGGTTTCATGTCATTTACAACTCACAAACATCCAAATACCAAAAGCAGAAACATACTACCCTCAATCACACTATTGTCCATGAACACAGCCACAGAAGATACCATCGTCTGCTGAGACTTACATAAACTTTACAAAGATAGGAGTCACAGAACAGCAAAAATGATCATGCATAGAGCAGATACAAGAATTTAACAACCTCTTGATTAAGTTTCGGACAAAAAAAGAGAAGGTCATTTAACGGCTGCAGATTGCAATATATAGATAACCAGGAAACATGTTTATTGTCACGTAAAAATAGCCATGATATTGTAGTAGCACGTGAATTCGACCCATGTAAATGGCTGAAAATTAAATGAAGATGCTTCTATCAGAATTGAATATCATTGGAATATAAAATTGTTGATAGTAGCTTGAATTATCTGATATTTCTAGATCCATTAGCAAAGAACGAGTTGGCCAATAACACAACTCTCCCTAAGAGCACATCTCCAATAGGCTTCTCTAAATTTATTTATTTATTTATTTGTTTTAAAGCAAAAGAGTAATTTCATTAATAATCGAATGGGAAAACAAGACCTAGCCTACGGATGATGGGCCTAAACAGACACAAAGTCCCAAAGGCCAACAGAAAAATAAGCAAATGAAAAACAGCCAACTAGCCTAAACAATCATACAGTCCAGGCCAAACAAAAAGCCATGTAAAAGGCAGCAACCCAAATTTGAAGCAGCAATCAACACACAGAAATCTGGAATCTTGATCAACAGTAATGAGCTAAATTTTCAAATGAAGTAGAGATCATGGAATGAACTCAAGTATCCTCGTCACAAGTGTTTCACGCCCGTACTTCTTGACCCGCTCAATGGTAAAAGCAATAAGATATGCAAGATTCTCTCTACAGATTTTTTCCAGAACAATCCGGGCACCCACCTCTCTAAATTTATTTTTAAGACTCAAAGCATTAAAAAAAAAATGGAAAAGAAAACCACAAATTTTATTTTATAATCAGAGAAAACACTAAAGATCTTTTGAAAGAAGTAAAATAAAAATCTATAAATAGAAAGCTTGTAGGGAAAAGTTAAAATTTTTAACTCTTTATTAAACTTAAAGATGTTCTCTACTTTGAGGAATACGCCCTTTAAAAATAATAAGAGTGCTGAAGATGCTCTAAGCATGTTTGGCATGACTTGGATAAAAAATGAATTATTATTAGCTTGCTCTTGGGAGATTTATGAAAAAAGAAATTAGATTTATAGAAGAATGTGTGATGGAAATGTAAAGAAAAATTAATGGGAAGTGTGAAAAATTGTTTTTGTGAAGAATGTGTGGTTGCTAGTGCTTTGATAAACTTTTTGATTTTGATAAAGCTAGCAAGAACAAGCTCTATAATTTTTTACATTTGGCAGCTCACTTAAATTCATAAAGGCCCCCAAGAACTCTCCACCTCTACTACCTCATCTACTTATAAAAAATAAATAAAAAAATAATATTCATAAATAAAATTCTAGTTATGATCATTCCGATCTCAAGCAATTATCTATGCCAACAATCTGATACAGCTGCAATAGAAAAATAGAAGATTTTCACTGCATTAGAGAGATTTCAAAAGAATCACCTCTTCAAAAACCTTCGCATACACCGATAGTGCCACTGGTGCATTAAAGATGCCAGCACATCCACAAGGGCACTCCTTTTTTGTTCTCTCATGAGGAGCACTATCAGTTCCAAGAAAGAATCTTTTACTCCCACTCGTCACAGCTTCTACAAGTGCCCGTCCTGTAATGAGGAAAAATGGATAAATTTGTATAAAATATATGCATTCTGTTTAAAACCAAACTTTATAGGAGGTTGATACAAGTAATAACACCAACAAAAAGAGTATCAAATTTCATGTTTAACATACTGTATGTAAATGACAGGAAGGTCAATAAACAACCTAATTGAAATTATCACCAACCAGATTAATACGAAACTTCAGCTCTTCTTTGGTCCACCATCCAACCAAAAAGAGAAATGAGTTCTTTCCGTAATCCTTCTCAGACTTTTCAACCCTTTTTTCTCAAACCAAGTCACATGACGCTAAAATGGTCCACAAAAGATCAGCATACACAACGACATCTGCCTAACCGCTCAAGAAAATAGGAGAAGACTTTGTAAAATCAACAGCAAGAAGATGAAGATTTTCCAGAGTTTTCACATTGACGTTTATTTATAGTCTGTTCGGTGGGGCCTTCTTCCCCCCAAAATGCCATTTTTCCCATATCTTCACTGAATTGTGGGACCCACATTGCATTTAATATTGTCTGATAGCCAGCAAATTGACTGAACTGCACACTGACTTTTCCATTCCAACACCATTGCATGCAAGAATTAAGCCCATTGCAAAGGGGCAAGGATGGCACTTTGGTGGACATTCTTCCAAAATGGTTGGGTTGGCGGACAACTTTAATTCAGATCTCTTTTATTTTTCATCCACAATCCGTGGAGAACAAACCGTTAATTGTCTCGTTCGACTTAAATTTGGTTTTATTTCCTCAAATTCCTTCTCAAATTAGATTTCTTTATTTCATTTCTTTTCATTAGATTTTTTCAGTTAAAATGAGCAGCAAACTTTCACAAGCTGTAACTTAAGATGGTCTTGGTATTCGTTTCCTTGTGTTATGAAATTCACCTCATCAGAAATTTGTCGTCGCAGAAGCTATAAAAGCCATGAGAACAAAAAAGGACAGCCTTTTCACAGACAAGAATACAGTTGGCAATCACAATTTTTTTATATATTTATTGTTTTGAGCAAACAGAAACTACTTCACTGACAAACACATCAAGTTATTGATCCTAAATGGCCAGACTACCAAAAAGGAAATTGTTAGGCAGCTATGGCAATTTAATCTAATTCTGTGAAGGTTACTCATTGGTATTGTTATGTGGTTGGAGTGCTGTATTATATTAGAAGATTTTCCTCCTCAACCCAATAAATATGTTAAGGTTAAAAAAATATTGTTCAGTAAATGTAAAGATTGAATGGCGTACTGTGAGTCTCCCTCTTAAGGACAGGTAGGCAGTAATTATGAGGTTGCAATCCTCCATGGAAAAGGGAATTTCTATTAAGAGCAAGATGCTGAGGCGTGACAGTTGCTGCTACAAATCCTGAAAAATATAGAAAACGGAATAAAAAACTACACAGGTAGAAAAAGAAGAATATGTTAATATCCTACAACAGAAAATACTTTAGTTCTTTGAAGTAAACTATAGAACTATATTTGATGATGTAGGGCTCCATGATCATGGAGGACTAGACTCGCCATCATCGCAGGACTCGACAAATTTCACAGCATCCATAGTAGTAATATGCTCCATCACAACCTTTAGTCTTGGAAACTTTTGTATTAAGGGACTGAGAACCTCGTCGATAAACACCTTTTCCCTATCAAATATATCAACCTCGGGACTCGTAACCTCTCCATGTACCTGCAGATACAAGTCACATGCATAAGAAGCTGTCTAGAAGTGATGATGACTTCCCCAGGTATGCAACACATATGGGGAAGAGAATCCCAAAAACGTAGTCTAAAGATGGAATTACTTTAACACAACTATCAGAACAAGAGATCATTTCGCACACGAATGAAATATTATGAAACATAATGACCACCTCGCTAAACCATCACATAGAATGCAGAATTTAAGCACTGGACTTGAACAGAATAGGCACAGCAAAGGTACATATAAATGCCTTGAAGAAATCAGCTGGAAGACAAAAATGAAATCAGGTTTGCACTTTACTCATTTGCCTGCAGATGTGAGACTTTTCACATTTCAGTTTTTTGTTTTGCACACGTGCATATATATTCATATTAAGATGGTCATGCAAAACTCTGAACTTTGCAATCTATATGAGACCCTTCCAGTATTAATCGATTGAGTTAAGTCTTTAAAATATGAATTTAAGTGCTTGAAAGAAACTACCCGAACGATAACTCAAGCACACTTCTTGATTAACGTAAATGACGATCTATTTCTGGCCCTTGCATAAGATGGAGATTCCATCTTAGGAAGCACCCATGTTATTTTAGAAACCTTGTATGGGTAATTCATCAATTGAAGAAATCTTATCTCATCCTTATCTCATAGTCAGCCATCTACCACAAGAATAGTGTATTGGGGGTGCCACCAGAAGCGGAGGGGTTGGAGAGGATATAATAATCGTGATAATAGAGTCGATTTGGACAAAAACAAAAATCTCCCGTCTCATTGAACAAACATCCAGATAAAGAGTAAAAACTTACAAGCAAAGGCATGTTTTGCTTAACCATTTCTTCAAGTACAGGCAAACACTTCCCAAATAGATCTGTTACACCATGTTGAGAATTTGTGGTAGCACCAGCAGGATACAACTTCACAGCAAACACAACCCCACTCTCTCCTGTGATAGCAGTCCTCTATGTTATGCATAAACATAGTATGACACAAAAAGTCAAGAAATGACATTTATCCATGAACTCAACAATGCAATGCTGTCCATAAAAACTTTAATCATGCAACGCCTGCCTTTGAAAGAGTAGCCACTAAGACTTGTTGGCATTTCTGAAAGCACACAAGCAATAATGTAGTGCACATCAGCACTTTTTTCAATTTTCCTATTTTTTATTGCAGAAAAATGATTTCAGGAAAGGATACATCACGATTCATTACATAAATATATAAATAAAATTTCAAACAGCATGCTTAAACATGGAATTCCTTCTTGCGGAGAACGCTTAAACATGGAGTTCCTTCTGACGGCCTCCGATTTTTCACAAAACCAAATTCTTTTAAAGCATGGATATAAGCATTTGGGGCAAACTGCATTACTTTTGTTTCCCCTAGATCATGCAAATGCAAACAATGTTCTCATCCCTGTAAACATTATCAGATTAAGACTAGCCCAACGTGACACATAAAAGTTAGCAATAACAAATGTCTATGAGCATGTTTGGCTAAGCCTTTAAAAAGAGAGAGAAAGAGCAGGAAAGAAAGGGGGGACGGAGGTAGAGAGAGGAGAGAGAGGCACATTACTCTTTAAAAGGTAAGGACTTAAAGAGAAGTTTTTGCTTTATTATACTTTCAAAAATGTGATACATGTTTATACAAAATTATTACATAGTTGGCTAAGTTTTAAAGCAACATCAAGTAGCTTATTTTTTTATGCCGTAAGTTGAAAAGGCCCATCTCATTTTGAGCACCAGATATGTCTCAATAATGTATATTAGAACGTCAATGCAGTTTGAATAGTGTATATAAGCAAAACCTCTGCGAATTGGACTTACTTGCCAGTTTGATCTCATTAGGAGTCGTTGTGTCTGTCAAATAAAGAGTCATCAACGGAGTGAAGTTATTATTTTCTGGCAATACTTTCAAAATAGATTCCCGGTATGCCACGGCTTCAGCTGTTTTGGTGAGCGGAGGTTTCAGATTTGGCATGATTATGGCCCTTCCGAAGTTATTTGAACTTCAAGAATAACCATTTTCAGAAAGAAATAGATTCAACTCAATGAACAAAAATGAAAAGAAATTAAATAAGGACAAAAAGAGAACAAATATTTTATGGCAAGTAGTATAGCAACCTGTGAGAGACAACTGCTTCAAGAAGTTCACCATCACGGAGATGAAGATGCCAATCATCAGGCTGTGTGATTGGGAGCTCCATTTTCACTCTAGCAGCTTTTAAATGGTTTTTTGGTCTACTGCTCCCGATTCGTGAAGATGATAGCTGTGCACTATCAAATTATGGGTGTTTGAATAGATGATTACCAAATTCCTAATGCCAAACAGTCGATAAACGCAGCTGAAATTGATGAAATCTCCCATAGCAGTATATAGGTTGATTTTCTTATTAATTATGAACCTCAAAGAAAGACTTGTCCATGCACATACTACAATGACAGTGGTCTGAGCTAAAATGTGAAGAAATATTGTCTAATTCATATTTAACACCCACTTAAGAATGAAGGCATAGCAAGGAAAATAGGAGAACATCATCATTAATGGGTGAAGCACAATAATAAACCAAGCACTGTCATTTAAGTCATATATTATAGTCTTGTCCATCTCAGTCCCGTTTTTTAGTCATAAAAAATATTTTACATATTCTTCGCATAAAGATTATAGCCGTCAAGAGTAGAAAATATCCTCAACAAGGGATATTGAGGAAAATCAACTACCAGTCCATTTTCTCTTCAAAATATGTGGAGCTTTCTAACAATATCTCCCAAATAATATTGATACCACTTCTTTTCATGTTACAACCTTCATTTTAGCTGAAGCAACCAACTGTTCTTTTGATAAGTAATATACTAAACCCTATGTGTCGGAGTATCAACGGGGAATAGGAGAGCCATCAGAACTTGAAGATCCTCAACGAACCGAAAAGAACCTCTATGGTAATGGTGTGAAAAGGCTTGTAGGTAAGAAACTAACGAAAATTACTTATCAGAACCTATATATATCTGCTATTTTTCCCTCTCATCAATGCCATCTAAGAACCCAATTCTCTGCCTTAAATAATACTGGTTCTAATCTGTTTGGCAATAGCAGGAACTGGTAGGAATATAAGAAAACATTCTTTACCTTGCTTTAGGATGAAAAGAATAGTACATAATAAATAGCAGGCCCTATGGAAGATTAGAAATGTGAAAACCTAAAAATGGAGAATGCAAATAAATAGATATTATTAGTTCAAAATCTGCATATCAAAATAATTAGAAGTTCTCAAATGATGATGCTTACTTTGCAAGGAAGAATGATGCTATAAGCATTATATAAACCAGCTAAGGGCTCTTTCAGGCATCAGTTTGCAGTTTGCCAAAAAGAAAGCATGTGTTTAGGACAAAACAAACTAATTCAGAGCAGGGACATAGCCAACTGGAATCTAGTGGGACTTTTGGAAGAAAAAAAGAAATAACGTAGGATTCGGAAAAGTGAAATTGAATATCTTGTGCCTATATCTTCTCATATGACAGTATAAAGCTTTGTGGGTAAAAAAAAAGGACCAGCTAGAATTTAAGTTATAAAAGTATTTCTAAGGAATCCGACATCATCTTGATCGAGGTAGACTACCCAAGAGAGAACATGAGATCTGATTAATTGAGTTTAATTCATCCAAAGCATGACCTCTAGTATGCCTTAACTATTACCTGCCTGACTTCATTCTTAGCTTAAATTCTATTGAGGCCCTCAAGTCTTGTCTTGAGATTAACTGCAAGCTTTTCTAAAGTGCATCTCCAATGCAACAATGTCAATGGAATTTTTTTGAAAATTGGCAGAAAAAAGCATATGTGGCAAAATAAATGGTAGAAGCTGCCTATAGACATTGTCCTTGAAACCTTCTACCATTAATTTTATTCACTCGCTCCAAATTCTCTTTGTTTTTATAATTAACTAATAATGTGAAATGTATATATGATGGAAATAGTTACATTGGATAAGCTTTTTGTTGTGATGTTAATTTCTTTTGCCACAAGTGTACAGTGCAGTTTGTGCATTGGAGATGCTCCACAACAACGTCAAGTGAAATTTTATGAAAATGGCAAAAAAAGTGATTGTTTGGCACACGAAATGCTAGACATTGTCCAACGCAATGTAGACATGCTCGACACCCTCTACATTAATTTAATTCTCTTTCTTCAGTCACTACATTTCTCTCTCATACTTATCTCTAATAATGTGACACATACACACAGTGCACATTGTGGTATTGGGAGATGTTTTTAATGTCATTTCTTTTGCCACATATGCATTATGCACATTGTTGAATTGGACATGCACTAAATACCCTATGCCTAAGATTCATATAGAATACATTTCATAACTGATCATCAAAATCAGCATAGTATTGAAGTTAAAATCCAGTAGGTTCTGAAATTGACTTCATATTTCCTACTATCATTCATAAATTCCTCAATCCAAAACAAGAAAATTAGGGCTCGGATTTCCATACCTGGATAGAAAATATCGACGTACGCCTATTAGCTTGGGATGTTTGCGGCTTTTCTTCCAATATTTCTCATGTGAATTTGCTAAGAATGGGGACAGATTTAAATCGGAACCGATGTACAGATCAAGCATCGACGAAGCAGAAAGCAGTAGAGTGGAGGAGGAGAACTTAGAAGCTGGAGTACATCAAATTGGTCCGCTAAAAGACTAACTTTTCAGTCGGAGATCTTTCTTGCCCGTTCTCATATTGATTGTGCTGCGAGGGACTTCGAAAAATATGAAATTACAGATAAAGTAGGGAATCCCTTTTCTTTTTATTTTTCTTTTTTTCTTAGGAAAAATTCAGAAAAGTGGCGTAAAAAAAAAAAAAAAAAAAAAAAAAAAAAAAAAAAATTGGATAATTGGCGCACAATATCTTCAGCTTTCAACTTGGTTGTACAAATCATCTTTACCTTCATTTTTTAGCAAATTCATCCTTAACTTTACTTTTTTTTTTTTTATAGAGTTGGTCCCTATCGTCAAATTTTATTAAATCTATTCGTTAACTAAATGCAAATGTGTAGCATCTTCTAAGTTTTGTGAAGGTATTTTTGTAAACCACCACACATGATGCATTTTACCATTTTGTTTAGAGAGACAAAAATTTAAGAAATTAAGTCCAACAACTTATCAACAAACCCCTACTCTAAATAACTATTTTATCTTCTTTTTTTTTTATTAATCATTTTTCTATTAATGAGAAGATTTTTTAGGTTATATTTAACGATATTTTGGATGTCTCACATTCTATATTTTATTTTATTTTATTTTTTTGACATCAACTTTAATTTAATTATTATTATATTATATTTTCTTAATTATACGCCTATTTTGTAATCGATTTTGAATTATATTCAACAAGATATTAAAACATATTTTCTTTCTTTAATCTTATCTAATATTTTATTGTGGTATTTTTTATTTGAGTACATAAATTGTGGTTTATAATATTATTATATAATATATTGCGAATACAACTTTACATAGGTAGACATTGGATTGTTCAGTAGGAAAAGTCATTTTTGTGGTGCGCTTATAAAAATGACCTTACAAATTTTAGAAGGTGATGCATAAACTTTTGGCTAATGGAGAAATTTAATGGAATTTGATGGTAAAGATCAATTTCACCAAAAAAATATAAAGGTGAGGATGTGTTTGCTAAAAAATGAAATGTAGGGATGATTTGCACAATCAAATTGAAAGGTAAGGATGTTTTGCACAAATTACCCAAAAAAATCAGAAAAGCAAAACCTTATATATACAGGAATACATGGGAAGAGTAGGCGTGGTTTGAAATAGGGGTGAACATAGTTTGGCTCGGATAGTTTTTGATTTATTTTTAAACCAAACCATTAGATTCAGTTGGGAGAAAATGTAAACCAAACGATACCATAAAAATTTTCAAATCAAACCTACTTTTTCGATTCAGTTCAGTTTTGAACCACAGTTTGTCTATCAACGTAATAAGAATGGACTCAAAATATGATAATAATTTTATAAACGTAAATATTCTATTATATAAGTATGCTCTCTTTTTTTTTTTGAAAGGGATACTAATATGCTTTTTGAATATATAACAATAACATTAAATTAATCAAAAGTTAGTAAATTTTACTAAAATACAAACATATAACTAATGGAAGGTAGTAGACAAAAAAAAAAAGCCAAAATAATACTTAAGTTTCAAATGAGATATTGCTAGAATATACTTATAGAAGTGTTATTTTGTTTAACCATCTACCCGTTAGAATGTCAAAATCTAAGAAAAATACACTCAACTAACTATTATAATTTCTTCAAAATAGTTTTCATAAAGGTATTAATTAAATAAGTCAAAAATTAGCTTATTAAATTGCTAAATGAACCAAATTATCACAAAGACTTCCTTATTAGAGTGTTAAACTCAATCCGCGAATTTGACAATCATAATAAATTAAGTCTCTTGATTTTTTCTCATATTACTTACACATAATAATTTTTTAAATAAAAAAATAGTTAGGTTTGGTTTTAGCCTTTTTTCAAGCGCTGAAACTTAAACCAAACTATTTCAAGAGGTTTGAAATTTTCTCAAACCAAACCAAATAAAACAATTTCACTTTTCAAACCAAACCAATCAAAACCATTTTCGCTGCTTAGTTGGGTTTTTTGGTTTGATGATTTTTTTGTTCTGCCCTATATATTTTGAAGTTGGGTAATTTGCGCCAATGGACCCCATCGTTTGCTAGTATTGCGGAAATAGACCATATCATTTCTAACTTGGCGATTTCAACCCTAACGTATGTTAATCCTTGCAAAATGGACCTTATTATCTAAATTTATCAATTTTTTTGTTAAAATGACCCTTTTAACCTTATTTTCTTTTTTTTTAAATATAATTCTTTTTAAAAGTATTTTACCTTTTAATTTGAAGTAAAATATAAAGACAAAAGGTTATATTTTACTCTCATCCATCCCACAAAGATATTCCAGCATTTCATTTTCGTCTATCACACAAAGATAGGCCGTTCACTAAATTGAGCATATATTTAATTTTTTTTGTTTTTATGTTTTATCCCTAATTAATCATCTGCATCAACTACCAATGCAGTTTAATATTAATGATAAAGAAGGTTATAAATAAAAAATATATGTAAAATTAATTGTCCCAACCATATTAATAGCCATTTATTAATTCGTGTGAAATTAACTAACCGCCTATCTTTGTAGAACGGGGGAGTAATTAATTAATGTATCATGTTGATGTTTATATTGGTCATCACACGCTGGGGTGAAGAGGTCGGAGCTTTCACAGGAGATTCCAAAAAATATTTCAATTAACTAAAAAATCAAAAGGTCATGGGTAGGTAAAATTATGATAGCAGTTGAATATAGGTTCATCAAAATATAAATTTTTGTCTTTATATTTTACTTGAAATTAAGGGTAAAATACTTTTAAAAAGAATTATATTTTAGAAAAAAGAAAATAAGGTTAAAAGGATCATTTTAATAAAAAATTGATAAATTTAGATAATAAGGTCCTTTTTGCAAGGATTAGCATATGTTAGGGTTGAAATCACCAAGTTAGAAACGATAAGGTCCATTTCCGCAATACTAGCAAACGATAGGGTCCATTTACGCAAATTACCCTTTTGAAGTTTGAACGTAAGACCTCTCATATGAAACGTATTATTACAACATAATTCGAATTATAAAAAACTATAATTAACATAGAGATCTTGTTTATTACTACCTCATCCTATAAAAATAGGCCTATATTTCTTTTTCGTCTATCCTAAAATATGAAAGTCACTTTCCTTTAAAAAGTGTAGTTGAACTAATATTATTTTTCTATCATCATTATACCTATATTTAATGTGTATTATTATTGACAAAGTATATTATTTAAAATGTAGCACTTAGTAAATGATGAATGGTTACATTATGGAAACAAAATTTTACGTTTCCAAGATTAATAATTACACTTTTCTTAACATTTAGAAAAATAGAAATGAGACTATTTTTATTAGACAAATGTCGTATTTTTTAAAGTTAATTAATGTTATATATTCGGGTTAACTGTACCAAAAGTTGCCCAAGTTTCACTTTAATTGTAATGAGAACACTAAAAATTTAACTGCCAGTAAATAAATCATTATACTTGCCTCTACTTGTAATTATATCGCTGGGCTTTAATTTAACAATAACCAGGTCATTCAACTTTGATTACTGTAAATTTTAATCACTAAACTTTAATTTAATTACTATTATGGTACTCAATTTATTGGGGTGTAGATTATTAATAGAAATTGATAACACAAAATAAATGTTACTAATGTCTTATTTAGATTAGCATGTTGACACCACAACCAGATGAAGATTATTTATAATTATTATGTCAAAATAGGTGTTGATTGCCAAGATTTTTGTGAACCATCTAATTATTCTTTTATTTTTCCTCTCCAATCAAATGTGTCATTTTCAGTATTAAGTTGCTTATTTTATTATACTTCAATTCGATGATAAAGTAACAATTTCATACTAATAGAGTGACTTTGTTGTTACAAAATAAAATTTTAATAATTTGATTGTTGGAAATTAAACTTGAGTGACTTAATTACTGTTAAATTAAAGTTCAATGATTTCTTTGTAAGTGAAGTGAAAGTTCAATGACCCGTAGTACAATTATGCCTACATATTTTTCTTTAACTTTAAACTAGTATGTCACCCGTGCGTTGTACAGGGTAAGATACTTCAAAAAAAAAATCTCATTTTGAAAAAAGTTCATTATATAAATTTCTAAATTTAAAAAAAATGCTTAAAATAAAAAACTCAAATGCAATAATGACGTGCACGTACTCAATATTTTACGAACTTTGCATATATGGAGTCATCTTTAATCCAGTAAGATAATATAATCGTGAGACTGATACAAAAGAATAAATATTGTACTATAAACACATAAGGGGAAAAAACATGCATCTTTAACTCTTTAGAATACCTGCAATAACCACAAAAGGAAAAAAAATAAAAAAAATAACAATGGTCATACTCTTAACAAATACTATTAACTTTTAAAATTATGTTTTACTTTGAAAGTTTAAATGTTTTTACAGTTTCTAGTAAATAACATGCCACTAATGAAGAGTAGAAACCCACGTAATATGCATTGGGTAACTATACAAAACATTCCACGACTTAGTCCCAGGAAAACATAAATTATACTTTGTATAAAAAAATATACAAGTAAACATGACGTATAAATTAACCATGTGGAGCCTGTGATTATGAAGTCTTGTATCTTATTGGTAAGCTTGTTAGGATACCTAAAATCTCCAATTAAATAGATGAACACAAAATTCAGTCGATTAATAAGTGATAAATGAATGACAAAAAAAAAAACGAAAAGAAAAAAAATTAAACCAAGGTAAAGCAAGGTAGGTAAAGAAATCATCAAATAGAAAATGAAAATAATTAAAGAATATTATTTAGAGGAGGCTGCAAGTAAAATTACTAATCCAAACAATAAGGATATTATTACTTAAAACAATGGAGGTTGTCCTAATCCAAACCAATAATGCTTCCAAAATACATCAATAGGAACATACGCTAATCAATAGAGGCAAAGCTCGGAATTTCTAAGAAGAATTAAAATATTTATGTTCCTATGCAAATTTTAGGGCAAAAAGTAAACATTTGTGGACAAATCACATCCTCTGTTTGCTTTCAACTTTAAGGGAATAGGTCTAGTCAAATATTACACGTTCAGAATTCGGATTTGTTAGCTCTTTTATCTCACCATTGGAGTGCTAGACACTAAAAATGGAGTGCTAGACAGAGGATGATAAACAATTTACAATGGGAGAGGGATGACTTTCACCATCATCAACTCAACGAAAGTGAGTGCGATAAAACCCACAAACCACAACTGAAAAAGAAACAAAGGACTAAATAAGTCTTTAAAGTAGAAGCTACCAACATATACAAAGTCTTCATCTGTGCCATACGTGCGTTGTACGGGAATCAAAAGAGCGATTAAACAATTCAACAGTGGGTTAGACATTGTAGCGACCAAGAAAATTTAAATTTAATTTTATTACTTTAACTCGTCTCGCTACGGCTTCCTTGACATTTCAAAATTTTCATATACACGTCTAGCGGAATCGTATGGTATTATGATCTTTATCCTTCCAAATTACTCCTAAATCATAGTGCATCTTACCCAATAATAATAATAGTAATAGTAATAGTAGTAGTAGTAGTAATAATAATAATAATAATTCCTTCTGATCTTTTCGTTCCAAACATATTTGTTGTATATGCAAGGACTAAGCACTAGCAAAGAATATAATTTCAAACTTATTGGTGACGCCGTACATATGTTACAGCCACATTGAGCTTACAATTCTTTCCTTTGCAACCTCTCCACACAAGTTAGTATCTCTATTGAGCTTGGAATAGATAGATACTTGAATTTACATTACCATGTGAGAATTAATAGATTCTTGAATTAAGAGAGGAGAAATTGGAGAGAGAGAAGAAGGAGAAGAAAAAAGAATAAAAAGATAATGTGCATAAATCCATGGGGGGTTTTTTCTACATTATTTTTGCAAAATTATTCATACGAACCTTCCACTCTCTTCCCCTAAGTTTTCCAGTTTTTTTAAGTTGTAAATATGTTGTAAGTTAGATCTATATCAAGGGTAGGATTCTTGGAAAAAGATAACCGAAGAAAATAGGGAAGGAAAGAAAAGAGAGAAAGCATTCACCCAGTTGAAATGTTTTCGTTTTTCACCACCAATAAAGTCTATTAATTTATGGTAAATTTACCAATGAGCCTAGTGGATTGACAAACAATGATTCACCCAGCATATTCATTAAGTTTATTGAACATAAGGTTTTCTTTACTGTTATTAGTAATTATGCTTATTTCCTCAGTTAAAGATCAGGGAACGAAAAAATGAAACAAAAAAAAAAAAAAAAGAAAAATCTATTTTTGCTTGATTCTTGAACTTGTGCAAATGGAGCCATTTTTTGTTACAACCTGAGAATAATAGTGGTTACATGAATATTGGATTAGATACCAAATTTACAAAAGAAGAAGTACATTATTTGATTTTGCAATCATGATAGCATGATAAAAGTAAGAAGCAACATCAAGCAGTGAACTTGAAGATTTTTTACATTTTGAGGTTACCTGATCTTGCTAATTCTAGCTAGCGTAATGAGTAAATTGAATATTGTTTGCTTGCTGATAAGGACAAAGTTGTTAAGGTTGGTGTTCCTGCAAAATTGCCTGTTTCATGATTATGCCATTACTGCATTTTATTCACAGAGCACTATATCCACTCCAAGAAACCCTACGACTTCTAATATATAATCATGCAAATCTTATCAGTCTATCCAAAAAAATGATTATAACTATGAATTGCTCTCAGATACATCAAGTAGTATTCCATCCAGTATAATGAATAAAAATTTTGTTAATCAGCAGCCTTCAAAATTCATGCATCAGACTAAGGCAGCAGCCTAAAGATGAAGAAAATTTCTCACATCAGAAAATCTTGACAACATGCAGAAAAAAATAAATAAAATAAAAAAAATAAAATAAAAACTTCAAAAAGAAGCTAGAAAAGAGTACTCAAGCGACAACTTCAGAAAGCTATGAAGAGAATAAAAAATATAGAATCCTATCAAAATAAGTAATTGCTTTTTCTGTCAATTTTCTGTATAGAGAATCCTAGCTATTGTTTAATTGCTCTTTTCTGTCAATCTTGGATTGACAGGGAAGAAAAAGTCCTAAAATGGGTAATGAGCAGAAATTTTCTGACCTGAAAATAGACAAATAATTCCAGACATGCTGCCCAAAAAAATATGAACAAAAAAATCAACCCAAAAAGTTCTCGCCTTACAGAACAAAGCCACGTACCTACGGAACTCAAGAAATATTTCACTGAAGAAATATATTGAAATTGCACAATACAGAGCAAACAGAAATGAGATTCTACGTGGAGGATGTCTGATTCATGAGTTTCGAAACAAAAATAGAAGATGAATTCATGGTAAACTTATCGCGAGAGGATGTTCAATGTCGTAAGGGTATTCCAAATTGGGGGTTCACATTATCGGCTGAAGATCTTCACGGGTGTAGATTCGGCTGAAGATTTACATGGATTCGACTTTCTAGTGTCGGCTGGAGATGGAAATCTAGTTTCGAATTGGGGACTCGGCTTACACAGTAGAAGAGGGGATAGGGGAGACTGATGACAGAGGCGTGTTGCTATGCAAAAAGCGTGATTTAGAAAAGCCAAAGAGCCGGGAAATTGAGGTTGACTTTAGAGCTTGTTTGATTCTCTTCTTCAAACCATATTATAATTTCATCTATTATTGATTTGACAACTACTCATTTATAACTACAAATTTTAAATTTTTATTAAATCTACATAGCTTATTTCACCTAATTATAATTTCTCATTATAATTAAATCTCAATTATGAGAATCAAACAACAACTTATTTTAATGGAATAGTGATTTTATCTTTTGTCAACAGTGATCTTATTTATTTAAACTTGTGATCGGACTTCAATTTTGTTGGTATGATTATATTAGAGGATGCGTTGATATACAAAAATACATAGGGTGTTTATTTATTCAATTGAAAAAATAGCATTTTTCTTTTGGAAAGGGAGAAATTTTTCTGCTATATCATCTAAAAAAAGTTATGCGATAATAAAAGAACTAAACATTGTCTACTATAATAACTAGACATAGATAATGTCCATAAAAAATTTCCATATATGTCAACTCTCCTATTTTTTTCTCTCTCCTCTCCACTACTCTATTAACTACTTACTAGATTTCCACTCGTGCGTTACACGGTAGAGTTCTAAAGAAATTTCATACATAAAATATAACATAATTGTGCTTGTCAAACTTAATGTCATTAAAAAACTTAAAAACACAACCTGCATGGAATTAATGTGCATCATATAATTGCAAGTAGTATACAATCAATTCTTTATTTTGTTGACATAGTTTTAAATTATTGTTATTAGTCCATCGATATCTCGACAAACCAATAATTTTTTATTAATTCTTATTTTTTATTTTCTTTAACGACAATAAAATTCGATAGCATAATTCTATATTTAGTTTCACACACATGTATTTATGGACATACTATATATACTTCACAACCGTGTGTTTTATGTGCATAATATAATGACAAAGTAAAATACAATAGAGTAGGATAACATAGAATAATGAAATTATACAATCGAATAAAGTAAAATTGAATTTCATTAGGCAAATATAAGATATATCTAACTAAAATGTAGTATGTAGATAGAATCCCAAAATAAAAATATTAAATTAAATGATTAAGAAGAAAAATATAATAATAACGAAAAGTTTAATAATAATAATATTGAAATCTCGATTGGTATATTATCTATTTTCATGTAGTTAAAATCCATTAAGCAAATATAAGATATATCTAACGAAAATGTAACATGTTGATAGAGTTTTAAAATAAAAATATTAAATTAAATGGTTAAAAGGAAAAGTATAATAATTGAACCAATAATTTTTTTTATTAATCCCTTTTTTTTATCTCCTTTAAAGACAATAAAATCCAATAGTATTACATATTAGTTTCATACTCGTGCGTTTAACAGAAATAATATGCTTCACACTCGTACGTTTCATGGACATATTAAGTTGAGAAAATAAAATACAATAGAGTAGGAGAATATAAAATGATAAAATTACACAATCGTAAAAGTAAAATTAAAATTCATTAGACAAATATAAGATAAATCTAATGAAAATATAATATATAGATAGAGTCCCAAAATAAAAGTATTAAATTAAATGATTAAAAAGAAAAGTATAATAATAAGAAAAGTAATATTAAAATCAAGATTGATATATTATCTATTTTCATGTAATTTAAACTCATTAGGCACATGTGAGATATATCTAACTCAAATGTAATATATAGATAGAGTTTCAAAATATAAATATTAAATTAAATGATTAAAAGGAAAAGCATAACAATAAGAAAAAATAAAATAAATGAACCAATAATTTTTTTATTAATTCTTATTTTTTATTTCCTTTAAAGGCAAGAAAACTCGATAAAATAATCTATATTATTTTTTCATCTGTACATTTAAGGACTACTACATTTAACACTTGTGCGTTTCATGAAAGTAAAATATTAAATTAAGGACATATTATGTTAAGAAAGTAAAATATAATATATTAGCAGAAAAAATCATGAAATTATACAATCGGACATAATAAAATTGATTAAAATGTAATTTGTAGATAGAGTTATTAAATTAATATATAGATAGCGTCCCAAAATAAAAATATTAAATGTAATATGTAGATAGAGTTCTAAAATAAAAATATTAAATTAATATATAGATAGATCCTCAAAATAAACATATTAAATTAATTGATTAAAAGGAAAAATATAATAATAAGAAAAATTATAATAAATGAACCAATAATTTTTCTTATTAATTCTTATTTTTATTTCCTTTAAAGGCAATAAAACCTGATAGTATAATATATATTAATTTCACACCCTTATATTTACAGACTATTATGTTTAACACTCGTGCGTTTCATGAACATATTATGCTGAGAAAGTAAAATATAATATATTAGGAGAATATAAAATCATGAAATTATACAATCGGACTTAGTAAAATTGATTAAAATGTAATATGTAGATAGAGTTTTGAAATAAAAAAATTAAATTAATATATAGAAAAAATCCCAAAATAAAAATATTAAATGTAATATGTAGATAGAGTTTTGAAATAAAAATATTAAATTAGTATGTACATAGAGTTCTAAAATAAAAATAAATTGATTAAAAGGAAAAATATGACAATAAAGAAAAATATAATAATAATACAATAACGATATCATCAATTGGTTTTTTAAAGGAGCCAAACAATGAGCGCGAAAATTATTTTTAATTGAACCCACAATCAAATTGACCTAGATAAACTGTTGATTAATATATATATATATATACCTTGACAAGTCTCTGTTACTTCATGCAATTCACATGACCATTGGAGATGGCTTATACCAATTTTCAATAATTCTAGCCGCATAAGAAGCCATTCACTTTACACCATTAGAGACGCTCTAAAAGCCTTATAAAAAATGAAGGAAAATGAAAACTGAAAAAACTCGTTCTTTTTGTTTTGAACACAGAAAAAACACATTTAAACCATTACTAAAAAATTTCAATGAAATTATTGTCAGAAGAAATCTCATATCAATAACCAATCGTCATCAGTCACCACCACTTGAATTGACAAATAATGTTCCCCTTTTTTGGGTCCCTTTTAACATGTTCACTAGCATTATAGCAACATGAACTTGGTTCCACCAAAATAATAATAATAATAATAATAATAATAATAATGAAATTAGCGACATGAATTTTTAAAATTTATTTCTAACCCAATATATAATAATAATAATTATTATTCTTATCTTCAAGTTATTATCGTCTATCCAATATTTGTAATAAGATAAGAAGATGGTCAAGAACACAGTTTTGAAATCTTAACTTTAAATTCGACCAGCCATTGTACCTGGAGACCACTACCTTGAAAAGCTAATAAATTTTGCTTGCTTTCGAGTCTATAACATTACAGAGTGGTGCTAAACATTTGCCGCACTATCTATGAACACAGATGCAAAGGATTTGCTTAACTCACGGGGTAGGTAATTCCTGTAGAACCAAGATAAGTGGCAGTCACTTGCAAAGGCTGCTAAGGAGAAATTGAAAGACAATATGAGACGAATCATCTTTCACCCATCTAAATATATACACATTTGAAATTCGGTTCAGACGATCTCCTTCCTCACCATTTACAGAGAGTAGAGGAAAATTCATCTAGTGATAGGTTGCAGCTCCTAAGTCCCCGTTAAAAAAAAAAAAAAGAGCAAGGCAAGGTAACCATCCAGTATTTGCAGAAACACATTTTACCGAGGACAGTATGCCGGATGGTACTGAGGTGGTACATCATATCCATTGTAACCAATTATCCGGTCATAATAGTCAAGTTGACTGTGTGGTTCTGAGGTATTTGGGTTCCCTGCAATGCCCAACGGAACTCCTGGTGACCCATAGAAGTCAGCAGACGAGCGCACATATAGAGCGTTCTGATGGATGCCGTCCATCCCATAGGTTGCAGCAGGTGGGCTGATGTATGGAGCCACATGCTGAGGCATTGAACCTGCCATCTGCAGTTGAGAGGGTAAGGGTTGCAACAATGTAATTTCTCGACTATGAGTATCTATCTCTGTGACTGCTACCGGACCAGCCACTGTCTTCATCTGCCTCTCTCTCCTCCAATTACGATTTCTGGTCTGCAGCTTCTTGGGCTGAGATACAGCTGTGGCTGCATGTGGTGTCCTCTCAGCCTTCAACTGTTCCAGGCTCTCTACGCAAGTTAAGAGGGCATCTTTTGGATATTGAGACTCCAAATTGTGATCCTCAATGCATTTTATCACTGATTTCAATTTTTACATTTGTTTATTTGGCGCCTCGTTCTAGACAAAAAATTGACAACATTAGCCAACATATTTGGCGTTTGAAGATGTAAAGATGCATTTTCCACAGAAAGGATAATTTAGATTACCAAAGCTCGACGATGGCGTCGACGAGAGTTCTTCCCAGTCTTGCAAACTTTCTGACCCAGTTTCATAATTTTCTTTGCAGGGATCACACAACTTTCCAATAAGGATGCAGGAGGGAACTTGCCAGTAAGCTCAAACTCAAAAATGAATTTGAGAGCCAGATATTGTTTGCCGTCACTGATTAGCTTCTTAACAATATCTGCAAGGAAGGAAATGTCATTTAAAGCAGGTTAGTTAAAAGAAATTAGTTACAGAATTTTGTGGCATAAATAATTATTGCTCATATAATAAAATAAAAGTACATAAAACAAGGTAAATTTATAAATGTTTTCCCTGCTAACCAACAACCATTAATTCATTACCAGGTTGAGCACCTTGCTAGGAAAAGAAGGGGTATTTCACAATGACCCCAAACTTGCACTGACACAAGCATGTCCTACATCAAGAATATTTTCCATGTCGTGCATAAGAATTGATGCACAACCAATTATATGCGATTATGTTTTTAGGTACACAAATAAAATTAGTCTAGTCACCTTTACACCTTCAACGCCTAGTGGCAGGCTTGCATCTCCAATGCATGGGGTGAGGGTCATGGTCCAAAATGGAGAGAGAAAGACTAAAAAAAAAAAAAATCTTGGGTCCCATTTTTTTTTTCAATTTCCTTTTTCTTTTAATTACTTTTCTTTCATTTACACTACTTTATTCACTTTTCTTCCTCAAAGTCAACCGCAAGGTCCAAAACCACACCCCAATGTCCACCTTTTCCACTATTTTATCATTATTTTTGAATTTCTATCTCTCTCCTCCTTTTCACTTTTCCCGCTTTTTTTTCTTACACCCCTTTCCACCACTCATTCAATTAAATAATTATCTTCTCACAATCTCTCTCCTCTTCACCTTCACCCTTTGCCATTGGAGATGATGCTCAAGTCTTCTGCAAGTATTTATGACAGCAGAAACACGATACAACTCCATTTTTGGGTTTGTTAAATTTCTACATTGGTAATGATCCAAAGGCCCATATGTAAATTGATTTCCCTATATATTTCTTCATACCAATTCATGCCACCAAATATGTACTAGGAGGGATTCCTAATATAATGTGCAAAAGAAAATTACCAATATCAGCTTCAAATGGTGATAAACCACAAATTTCATAAGAAATCGTTTTTCTGATCTACCAAAACTTACATGTATGTCACTTATTGAACAATTTCTAGTCCCCACAAGATGGAACAATATTTTCTGGACTTTTCACACCAAAATCAAATGCCATATGTTCCTATTAAATGAGGATCATATACACTTGGCATGCAAAAGTATATAATATACACACAGCAGATTCAATGTGTAACTACTAGTGCCAACCCCAAATAATGCAATTAATGATGGATCAAAAAGTACTAGTGCACTTGACCAGCGGGGCTTCTCCTAGATACCGCTTAACAAACAGTATGTTCCACTTTGTACGAGAAAAAAAGTACCAGTAGTACACTTTAACATGTTGCTTCTAGGTCCACCTAAAGTAGAGAAATCCCAATGAGAAGATCTCTTGAACTTTCAATGGTATTGATCCAAGAGCTAATAGATACTCAAAGAATACAGAATTCAGCTTTGATTAGTACGATCTGAGCAACACTACACAACATAATGAACACCAACATATTGAAGAAATAACAACACAACCAACATATCAGTTGAAGATAATGATAGATCAACCAGTGAATGAAAAATTTACCAGATGCCACGTCTCCAAAGCCAACAACTCGAAACAAGTCAACAGCTTGGTCAATATTTGGCAGCCACAACGGCATGATCAACCAGTTCATTCACACCATATCCACCATTAGTCACTAATCCATAAGTAGCCAACAAGAGCAAATATCCCAACTTCTCTAAACTCTCTCTTTCCTCCTTCTCTTCATCACCACCGCAACTACCGTCGACAACAGTAGTAACCACCTTCATATTTTTCTTCCACACAGATGCAACTGTCCTTGCCCTTTCCTTAGCATCGTTTTCTATCTCCGCTTGTGCCTTCATCAGCTCTTCCAAGAGCACCGCACATGCCCTCCTTAAAGCAGTCAGATCCGAATTAGAACCCCATCCCCAAAACCCGTCTAAAGCGTCCAGAACCATCAAACCCGGATTTGGAGCGTCTTTAAACGCGTCTGCCAGCTCTATAGAATTCTCAATCCTTCCCTTGGTCCGCTCAATTATGTACTTCCTGAACCCCAATCCATCCATCTTCCGACAAAGGGCTTCAATTCGTGTCCCTCAGGGGCTTGGCATGGCCCGGATAAATTTTTTTGCTTCTTGGGCTTCGGTTTGGGGATTTCTGATGATTCAAGAGATTGAAGAGTCGAGAATTTACGGAGCAAGTCAGACTGAATTGAAGTAAAATACGATTCCAGTTCCGCCCATGTGAAAGGGCGGAAGGTTAGTGAAGGAGACTGCAACTGTAACTCTTCGAATGCCCTTTTCAGGTTTTCCTTTTTGAGTCGATTAGGTTAAGGGCTGTCGATATTGACTGCAACGTTGTGAACCCCTTCGCTTCTTGCATAAATTGCATGAAAAATCAACTCAAGAAAATAATTAAGAATCAGAAAACAGAACAAAGAGACCAAAGAACAACACTTAAGATATGATTATGTGCTTTCTCCAAGCCAAATGTATTCTAATCCTTTATCAGTGGAACCAACGCCAAAGCTATGAGAATGCAAACCCTAACGAACGCGAATGGAGAATTGGCGATGAATTCCTTTTCGAGTTCAGAAAGTAATTACAGGATACGTCCCCAATCTATTGATATTATGGCAGGTTGATCATGTACGTATACATTCCTACAAATATTGCCACAAAGGGTGTTTGATTCTCATTTGAAAGGTTTGATTTTTAATCAATCACTAGTAATTTTCAAACAAAGTTAATTATTATGACACAATTCAAACCACTGTAAATTTTGCAAATTCTGTTGCAAGAATCTCTTAAGTATTTAAATTAAAAACAAAAGTAATATGCAAAAATTCCGATGAATGTGTTATTATTACTTTAAATAATACAAACAAAATTTATTGAATGGAACCATCATTAACAATAAGAAGTTATATTAAATTCGATGAAATGAAAAGTTTGGAAAATTACAATAAACGATACTCCATTAGAGATATAAATATTATAAAGAATTAAAGGTTTTTTTTTATCTTCAATGCAATGTCCGATAAAGAGAAAACAATAAATTTTGACTAAAAAAAATATCGTACTATTAAGATGAAATATTGAAAAAGGAGAAATAAAGAGTGCAAGTATTTTGAAATCACATTACTTGGACACACATGAAAAGATCAAAATGTCGATAAAAGAGGTTAAAAATTACCTTATTACATTATTTCACCAACATAAGATAGAGAAAATATCATCAGTGATAATATGGTGATAAAATTTTACCCTTTTTATCAGGATTTTTGTCAACCTACTCGACCAAAATAGGTTAATTCAATATTTTTTCACACACTGATTTACTCATTTCTTGACATAAAAGCTTTCTTTTAAACATTCAGCGTGGCTAAATTTGCTTCTGGGTTTCTGGGCTGGGTTTGTTTAGTTATTGGTTAGTGTCTCTCTTCCTTTTCTTTTGGTCCTTTTAAGGCATTTTTCCCTGGGTATCTTGAAAAATAAAAAAATTTGTACACATTTTTTTAAAATTAAGGTATATAACAGCTTTTTTTGAAAATCAGATGTTTAAATTATTTTTAGATTGTGATATCACAATTTACAACACAACAATTGCAATTCACCTAAACAATGAGTCACATCAAAACAACTCGTCAAATTACCAAATCACACCAAAAACAACTTTCCAAAACATCGAGTTATACTAAAACAACTCGCCAAAACACCGAGTCATACCAAAACAACTCGTTAAAACACCAAGTCACAACAAAACAACTCAAATCAAACACAACTCCAAAAACTGAGTCACAACAAAAACAACTAACCAAAACACCGAGTCAAATCAAACACAACTTTAAAACACCGAATCATAACAAAAAAAACTCGCCAAAACATCGAATTACAGCACAACCAACTCACCAAAACACCGAGTCACAACAACACAATCAATTGCAGGAAACAATCAAGTCACAACAATTACAATTTGCCAGAATACTAAGTCAAAACAATCACATGAGAATATGGAAAAATTAACATATTTGCACAGGTAGTAACACATGTACATAATAATGATAAAATTTTAAATTAAGTTCAACATGATTTTTTTTCATTATACACGCATGTTATTTTTCTAGACTTAAGTGATGTGAATTTTAAATTTAATTTCAATTAATAGAATTTCATTTAAATATTTACCAAACGGACCCTGAAATTTTATTAATTACCAAATCTACGAGAGACTTTCTCCCCTATAAGTTCAAAAAAATACTAAACAGTAATATGTCAATCTCACATCCATTTTTCTTTCTCCTCCTGTTCTTTCATTTCAACCATCTTTCTTTCTCCTCTTACCTCTTACTGCATCTCAATATTACAGTCAGTATTCACTGCACAACATTATACTAGTACTAATTCAATATATGTATTTAGACAAAAGTGCAAATAAATGAAATAGTTGGGGACTTTTGCTGCAAATTACCCTAACAAATTTTGGCGGCAGAATCCTGATAGGAAAAGCTTAACGGATTCAGGCGTTCGGCAATCAGCCCAGCCTATTTTGTAAGCAAAAATGAAGCCCGAATCAGACTAGGATTTACCCTTTATTATTATTATTGTTATATATTTGGGGGGATTTACCCTTTATTAATCCTTAACTAATTACTAAAACTATACCTTTCCTTTGTCGTATCAATTGATACAGCTCTCTACTCTAGTAAACCGTTTCCGAGCATAAATTCACCCGTCCTTCAATTTTTGCACCTTTTTTCATATCTTGTTTTCTGCTCTTCCTTCTATTTGGTCAAGAGCTCTGCTTCGGTGAATCACTCCAGGAGTCTTGTGGATTTTCGCGTTATCATATGGTAAATATCACTTTCTCTCGTCCCTTCTTTCGGTTAATTTCTTGAAATCTTCTGCTGTTAATGGACTTGTATTTTAAACTGTGAAGGGATTCTGGGTTTCGTTGATTATAGATAAAAAGGGTTTGCAGGGGATGAAGTTGTAGATTTCTGTTTTTATTCTGCGTAATTTCTTTAATGAATATCAAGAATCATGTCAAAATGCAAGTTTAGGCTTCTCCTTTATTCTGCGTTATAATTTATAAATGGATTCATCATTCGTGTGAATTTTATTTCTGTGGGTTATTGTAGATGTCGACTATGGGTTCTGATACGGGCGATCAAGACAAGGAACCGTTCGTGGAAGTTGACCCTACTGGCCGTTATGGCCGGTACAGCGAGCTTCTCGGTGCCGGAGCCGTGAAGAAGGTGTACAGAGCGTTTGATCAAGAAGAAGGCATTGAGGTGGCTTGGAACCAAGTTAAGTTGAGCAAATTCTGCGACAATGAAGCAATGATCAACCGGTTACACTCTGAGATTCAGTTGTTGAGGACATTCAAGGACAAGAACATCATCTCTTTGTACTCTGTTTGGCAAGATCCTGCCAAGAACACGTTGAATTTTATCACCGAGGTCTGTACTTCGGGAGATTTGAGGGAGTACAGAAAGAAGCACAGGCACGTATGGTTGAAGGCGTTGAAGAAGTGGTCTCTGCAAATTCTTAAGGGCTTGGATCGTATGCATTCACACAAGCCCTGTGTCATCCACAGAGATCTCAATTGTAGCAATATCTTCATCAATGGTAACACTGGCCAGGTAATTATCCAAGTCTCTGTGTTATTATTTTCATACCGATCTCTATGGTTTTTTTTTTTGTATGATCTTGAAATTAATTTGATCTTTGCTGACGTGAATAGGTGAAAATTGGTGACCTTGGCATGGCGACAGTGGTCGGGATGAGCCACGCAGCGCATTCACTAATCGGGACACCTGAATTCATGGCACCGGAGCTATATGACGAGAACTACAACGAGAAGGTGGATATATATTCATTTGGGATGTGTTTGCTGGAAATGGTGACTCGAGAACTACCCTACAGCGAGTGTGATAGCGTTGCCAAGATATACAGAAAGGTAACAGCCGGGGTGAGGCCTCAAGCCATGAAAAAAGTTAAAGACCCCGAGGTGAAGGCATTCATCGAGAAGTGTCTTGCGCAGCCCAGGGCTAGACCCTCGGCTTCTGATCTTCTTAAGGATCCCTTCTTTGCCGACGTTCATGATGATGATGATGATAACCGTATCGATCATGGTCAATGATGACCGCTAATTGCTGTAAATACAATTTTATGTTCTTTTCTTTGGGCTGCAAATGTCAATAGAGATTTTTGTGTCTTGTTTCTTTTCTTTGGTCAAGGTTAGTGTAAATATTTCGTAGAGCGCCAATTTTACGTGACCCCATGTCGATCTCTCCTAAGTTTAGATTGCATGTATTAGCCTAGTAATCAGGAAAGATTCCCATTTGTAATCTTCGAATGAGTTGGCATAAAAAAACATATCTGATGTTTATTCTGTACAAAACATGGGACATAATAACAAGGGAATTTGTCGAACATGATGTTTTTGAAATCTACGGAAACATTTGTTTTTATCAGACTATAGGGATCGTGCATAAGTAGACAAACTACGGGGAGTGGAGTCGGTTATAGTGATCTTGCTGAGTACTGTGAAAGGTACTCGATACGCTGTTTGATGTGTTTTCTGTAATACACATTAAGATGGATTTACTGCTGCTGCTGAGGGTGATCCTGAGTATTTCATCTGTTCCTGTACTTGTGACATGCTGCACTGGGGGTATTTCATCCCTTACTAAGCTAAAGAATCCCAAGAGACTGGACATTTCAGGAAATCAGTTCACCAGCCGAGCTATAACAAGCTGTGGGTCGTCAAAAAGGTCCTTTCCCTGCTTGCAGAAACGCCTTGTTATGAGAAGAAGCACAGAAAATTCGAGTGTAATTCAAGAAAATGTTCCTCGAAGAGCACTTCCGGAAACCTCTACTGATGTCAAGCCAGCAGCTGAGCATCACGACTCGCTTACAAAAAGGTTTCTTTGGGTACTTCTAGGTGTTGGCATTTTGATCCTCGTACTGGTGTTAATCTACCTAAAAATGAAAGCTAACAAACGAGCCCAAGAGAAGAAGACCTCAAAGGTTCTTTCGAACCCTCCAATCAAAGGTGCAGAGGAAGTGCAGCCACAAGAAAAAAGATCAGAGCTCGTGTTCTTTGTGGAAATGGAGAAAAGGTTTAGACTGGAAGATCTTTTGGAAGCATCGGCTGGCCTGCGAACACAGGGAATCTGCAGCAGCCTCTACATTGTAAAACTCGACGAAAGATCTATTTTCGCTGTCAAGAGACTGAAGAAATTGTGGGTATCCTTCGAGGTATTTGGCCAGACAATGAGAAAGGTTGGGAACTTGCAGCATCCAAATATTCTTCCTCTTGTTGCCTACAATTCGACTGATGAGGAAAAACTACTGATCTACAAGTACCAAAGGAATAAGAGCCTACTAAACCGGTTACAAAGTAAAGTCAATATATACACTTACTTTTTTACCTAGTTTCTCAAGATTTGATTTGCTAATTCTATCTCCATCAATTTGCAGATTGTATTGAGGGCAAGAGAAATTTTATATGGAAACTTCGGCTATCAATAGCCCTCGGCGTAGCAAAAGGTCTCAACTTCATATACAATCAGCCCGATAATGATGAAATCTCCCTCATGGAAATATTAAGCTTTCAAATATCCTCTTAAATGACGATGAAGGACCACTTATAAGTGAATATGGATATGTGAGATTTCTTGATCCCAGTAGAGATTGTCTCTTTAAGTCCAGAGGCTATACCGCACCGGAGAAAAGTTTAAGCGAAAAGGAGATGTCTATAGCTTCGGAGTGATTCTGTTGGAGTTACTAACTGGAAAAATAGTTGAAAACAATGGAATAGACCTTCCAAGGTGGGTGAAATCCATGGTTAGAGAGGAATGGACTGTAGAAGTCTTTGATAAAGAAGTTGCTGAGATCGAAATGCATGCTATTCCCCTGCTGAATGTTGCCCTGAAATGCGTATCGCGTAGCCCCAGGGAACGGCCAACCATTGCCGAGGTCCGGGAGAAGATAGCTGAAATTGTGAGTGCTCTAGACGACTTTTCACCTTCGTCCATGGCTTCCTCTGAGTTCAGCCAAATTGATCATCTTTCAATCCCTTCTGCAGTCGAACCATGATGGTAGTGATGAAGAAAAAAGGTTACAATCTCATCTGTTGTACCATCTAGTAAGGTATAATAGTTTGTATCGAAATTATTTTCGACTATCCATGTTTATCATCTGGAGAAGTTTCATCTTTAAGCAAGAACGAGTACAATTGCTGCAGGCAGGTCCTCTGTAAACTACATTGATTAGTGCTCTAACCTATTAACATCGAAAGATCTCTTATTTCTCTAGATAAGTTGTGCACATGAAGCATGTAGTTGTGTTAATATTATAATAATTGTGTCAACTATCAAAAGGACAGAACAAGTACGCATCGGGAATAAAAAAACTACATAGTTAGCAGAGTCCAGATCTGCTGTCCCATTTTCATATGTCAGTGACTCTCCCTTCAATCAAAATTTGACACATAATTCTAATTCTATGCCTTAGGCGAGGCTCGCAAACACTCGCTACTCCTTAGTCTTCATCTCCAACGCACATTCTTCCTAATCCATTAGGCCATTTCTACTGCTCGATCTCCAATTTAGGCATGATGGAAGCCTCAACTAAGAAATAGATGATGCGTAAATTAGTAGACAGACAGCCACTAATTGTCCATTTACTCAAAATTTTGGGATTCGACGTGACTTTCTAAAATAAGTAAATTTACAAGAAATAAAAGACAAAAACAGAAAATAAGTCATTCCAAATAGACGCTACATATTTATTAATTGTTATATGGTCAGACAAAATCCATTTACAAGTGAATGAGAAGCAAAAACTAACTGGCAGCAATTTGTTTCGAGATCAAGTGTTGATATTATTGCTTTTCCTTTTTCTCACACACATGGTTGAAGACACCAGTAATGATGCAATGCCACACTAATGAGTTCCTTTCCACTAACTGAATTCGGTAGACAAACGTGCTGAAGCCTAGCAACTCTTGGCTGCCTCCTCACCGCCTCGAGACACGTTGAAAGTCTTGTTTTCGATAAACTTAACATTAATATCCGTTCAATCTTTCTTGTAACATAGTTAAAAGATTAAAAAGAGAGAACATCACGAACAACAAAAATCTTATTCACAATAAAACTAGAAAGCATTTGGTAAGCACACGCTATAAACGTGGTTCAAAGGTGAAAATTCTTTGTTACACTGAATTGCAAAATCGAGACATGAGCAATTAGTTCATTGAACTTTCAATGATATATAATGATTCACTCTCAGTGCAGGAGTAACAGGGGCAGCCATGACCATAATCGAACTAAGCAGTCGCTTAGGGCCCACGATTATAGCTCATTTATAGAGAATATTGATTTCAAAATTGTTGAACTTACGGTTTGAATATAAATACTGTTCAGTTTAATTAGTATTTTGAGTATTTTCAGGTGAAAATAATTTTAAACAATAAACATTGCTATGATCACGAGTTCAAATCCTTCAAACTTTTAGTCCAATACCCCAAAAAAGTTTTCATAAAGGTCCCACTCAGAGCCCCTGAAAACTCGAGGCAAGTCCTATGAGAGTCGCATTTACTTGTCAGCCACTTTAAGTAACAAATATGAGTTTCATCGCAAGATGGTCGAGAAAATGAATACATTACATGGTATCATTGAACTAAATTCACTGGAAACAACTTTTTTCACATGTTAAGGTCATGAGAGACAAGTTGTCAATCTGTACTGACATTGACTTTGTCAATCTATTGACTATTTTATATGTGTGTGTGTGTATATATATATATATATATATATTAGAGAATGAAATTCATAGTTGGAACTTGGAAATGTTCTCGTTATTGTTGTTTAGCTGGCAACTTACCATCATATCATTGTAAAGCCCAAAACTTACAATTGCAATACCACCCATTTGTCTTGAAGCAATTCACTTTAAGACTTACTCTAAAAAGTTCGCTTAAATCTCACCGAAAATTGAGAATTCCAGCATACCACTCTACGTGTTGTTATATTTCTAACTAGTTTAAACTCATTTAAGTTTTAAAACTTAAAGTTTCATCACCAGAACACTTTGTCACTTTTTGAGTCTTGATCTTAAGAAGTCAACTTTGGCCAAACGGAAAACAGCAGAATTCATGCAACCAAATTACAAATGGATTGAGAAAAAAACATCATAATAGTTTTATGGGAATATTTTGTTTGACATTTAATTTGGAGTTCAAAAACAAAGAACAATTTGCAATATATAATGGGAATCCAGTACAGTGCAATGGATAATACTTTTATATCTTTGAAATTGAAGTGGTCCACATGGAAATGACAAAGATAGATCCCCCAAGACCCAGAGTCATAAAATACAAACAAATATATATACGCGAAATTTATCATAGATTATGCTTAAATTCAATCTCTAAAAGTAGTAGCTAGTTGGCTAATAAATGAACTGAATGGAAAAAACAAACAAGAAGAGAAAAATGGTGTGGTGCAAATTCACGTTAGTTTGTATTAATAGTTCATTTCAACATGAAAGTTACGTCTACTAAACATTGCAAATTTTCTATTATAAACAAAATTCTATTACAAATAGACAAAGGCCTCGTACTCGACTTCCTTTATATGATGTTGCACTAAAGTATTCCTTTATATGATGTTGCATTGAAGTAAGTTTTAGAAAACACTGTTAAATTTGAACCTTCATTTGTCTAAGATATCTGGATTATATTCCTTGCTTTTTTATTTTATTCTTTTTTTCTTCTACAAAGGGGCCGGATACTTTACACCAAACCCACAAAATGCTAGAAGCCTAAATTGGAAAAAATGAAAAGAAATCAAGCCAACATCAAGCATGAGAATAGTGCTGTTATAAGGACAAGAAATAAACATAGTGAAAAATACAGTCATATTTGATTATAGTAATTGTGAAGAAAAGGTATGGAAGCATCATATGACAACAAAGACAATCTGATAAGTTTTGTCCTTGTACCTCATTTCATTAATTAGGATTGACTGGATTATTAAGTTTCAATAGGGCATTTACCACATGTGAAATGGCTCTAGAAAGTACATGTCAAAAAGAAGGGAGGGAAAAAAAAAAAAAAGAGGAATTCTTGATATCCTATGCATGACAAAGTAAAAGTCAGTCATTTGTTCCTAGTCAAGACTTGAAAATTTGTAAACTGCATTGAAATAATGTAATATATGTAAGATACGTTTGTGAAATATTGTTTCGAGTACCATGCGCCCAAGTTTAACCAAAAAATTATACTACATTCCCTTATCGAATCGCTTGCTCGATTATTTGTCATTAAATAACTATTTAATACATTGACAAAAATACTCTTACATTTAATTGAAATACATGGACAAAAAGACACATACACCTCCATCAAGTTACTAAACAAGTAACTTAATAAGGAAGAGCATCATTATCCTTAACCAAATATTGCCATATAAGAATAGATGTGTTGAATCATCTATTTTCTTTCTTTTTCTTGATAATTACGAGTTATACGATAATTATTAATTTACTTATTTTAAATAGATCAAAGTGTTTTGAGTTTGAATTGGTAGAGAGACATAACTGCTCAAGAGACTTGAAAAAATTATTATATGTATGAATGGTGAAATAATTTTTAAAATTCTTTTTAAAAATTATTCTTAATATATTTCTTGACATATGTGTGTGTGTGTGTGTTTTTTTAAATAATTTAACATATGTGTTAACAAAGGGACGTATATCTGAATAAAATTGAGATATTAGGGAAAAAAATAAATTTTCAATTTTACAATGAATTTTTGTAATATACAGTGCAGGTTTTATTATTTTGTGATGATAAGCGATTCTTACTAAGTTATTTTACTACAAAGCTCATCATCATCTACCTTACACCTCCATCCATATATATGTTCTAACACCAGATGTATGTTTGCCTACCACTCCCACGCGAGCGCAATCGCGCACGCACCCACACCTCTTTCTCTCTCTTCCAATATGTTTCACACACATTATATATATAATATCTGTCCATAATCTCAGCTAGGAATTCCATTTCTTTTGATTTTATTTAAAAGGAGTGGAATAACCCAGAAAAAGAAACGAAGCGGAGAGAAAGATAAAGAGAGAGAAAGTTAAGAGGATGAACGAATCATCTGTTTTTATTTATGTTTAAAAGCTTCTTAGATCTTGGTTCAATCCAATTTTTCCATCTGGGTTCTCTCAAATGGTGAGTTTGGAGTAGGTGAATTCACTTTTTTTCTGTATAAAAATCTGATCTTGGATTCTTTTTCTGATCAATTTCAATTTGAAGGTCTTTGATCTACCTGAATTTTGGCTTTTCAGGATTGCGAGATTGAATCTTGATTGATGAATGAAGGATCCAATAATTTTGAATTAAATCTAACATTTTCCACTTGCTATTCTACCATTTTTTGAGCTTGGCTTCCTGCCTGATTTTCTGGATAAGGTATGATTTGTCTTGTTTGTTGGCTTTTGTCCGTCCTTGATCTATTAGATTTATATCTGTGACTTTGGATCTCTTGGATTTCCTGGATACATCTGTATTAACTATTATGCAATAATCGTCTATGACTCAATTGATTTATGGCGCTCAAATCATTGTCTTGTTAAAATGATTCACACATTAGTAGGATCTAATCTTCCTTTGTCATTATTACTACATAGTTATTAGATTACTTGTTGAATTTGCTTGTACAGTTTTTCCTTTCAGTTAGAAAATTATTTGGTTTGATGATAAGACTATTGAGTTCTTCTGGAATTGAATGTGCGGTACAGAAATGATGGAGACGGATCTAGGAAAGCTGTTTATTGGTGGGATTTCTTGGGACACAGATGAGGATCGTCTTAAAGAATATTTTGGGGCATATGGAGAAGTGGTGGAAGCAGTGATCATGAGAGATCGCACCACGGGCCGTGCTCGTGGCTTTGGTTTTGTTGTTTTTGCTGATCCAGCAGTTGCTGAAAGAGTGGTAAAGGAGAAACACATGATTGATGGACGAACGGTAAGTAGGCTGGTACTTATATCCTTAAGAGCATAGATCCTCTTATAATGTAATGTAGCAATATGCATTTGCCGAAATCTATTATTTATGAAGTGTTTTAATGCTATTTTGCTTAATTATGTTTTTTATGGTATTCTATTAATAACAAGGGAAAACGCTAACTACTTGCGCCTTTTAATCTGCCATTATGGAATAATAAGCTCCCCCCCCCCCCGATTGCAAAGTCCTAAGATTGATTCTTGGTGAGTTCATTAATGAGAACTGTCTACGCGTCGACTATTTATTCTCTTTCACCTTTTCAGGTGGAAGCAAAGAAAGCCGTTCCAAGGGATGACCAACATTTGATAAATAGAAATATTAGTAGCATTCAAGGATCACCAGGTACTGGGCGCACAAAAAAGATATTTGTAGGAGGATTAGCTTCAACTGTCACTGAGAGTGACTTCAAAAGTTACTTTGATCAGTTTGGTACAATAACAGATGTTGTGGTCATGTATGACCACAACACCCAAAGGCCAAGAGGTTTTGGATTTATTACCTATGATTCAGAGGATGCAGTTGATAGGGTGTTGTGGTCATACATGACCA
>CAVNYN010226798.1:0-24889 GCA_963692815.1 Nyctanthes arbor-tristis
AATCGTAAATGAGAAACAAGAGCAAAAATGCATCAGGTAAACGCATTCACAATAAAATGATATCCCCAATTCTCATATCCAAAACAAGAGACAAGAAAACCGCATCAAGAAAACTGGTTGCTATAAATTTATCATTTACCTTTTGAAGACATAAGAAGGTTAACACTTTCAACAATATCCAGAAATACCTGTGGACAAATATAAGTTAAATCGGTATATTTGCAGTTATTTAGAACATGAGGTTATACTTTTGGCATCAGAAAGGAGAGCCAACCTCATTCTTCTTATAGACAAGACCTTCCCTTCGCCAGCCAACAGCACCAGTAACTTGTAAAGTAGCATTTGGAACTGGTCTGTCAACAGGCTGTTTGGTTGTGTGCACAAGGAACAAATTGTCAAGATAATTCTCATGAACTTAGAAATCATTAGCATGTCCATTTTCTGCCAAAGAAAATGGTAAGAATCTCAGAAATCTAACCTTGGATGAAAATGGTGACCGTACACCTTCCTGAGTAATGTAAAGTTTCAAGATTTCAGGCGAAAGGTTTTGAGGGTAACCGAAATCCAATATTTCTGCAAATCATATGCAAATGTCAGACAATTATCCAAAGTTTTGGCCACTCAGATACCATAGAGACTTTTTTTTTTCCAGTTCTTTGTTTGGGGAAGGAGGGACCTCATTAAGGTTTACGTTAAAGCATCCGTTACATATCTCAAGAAAAAAAAAATGGTCTCCGTACTTGGAAAATATTGTTAATCATACTAAAAAACCAGCCTTGGAAGATTTGACTTCACTGCAGTAAGTGGAATCACTTATCACATGCGGAACAGTATGTGTGCATCATAAGCATCTTGTATAGTGCTAACATGTGCACTATAATAAAACAGAAAAGGCTAAAACAGAGACATAATACGTTCCAGTGAACATGACTTCCTAGATAACTTGAGACATAAGCAGCTGTTTCATTTTATTGGATATGCAACATCAAATATCGAAACCAGATCTTTCTTAAGAGAAGAGGGACTGACTGAGTTACACTGTGAAACACAGAAGTGAAAAATCCATTGCCAAAAGAAAACATCTAACAATCAAAGACTTAAGATGTGGCATACCATCTAACAGTTCATATATTAAAACGAAATTATTGCGGATAGCATCCTCATCAAAAGCCCCGCCAAAGTAAGATTTAAATAATGAAACTGCCTGCAAGGAAAATAGACAAGTATTTAGGAACCAAGAAAAACGCACACAGATCAATTTCATTGCCATACCTTAAAGATAAAAGGACAAAGGTTTCATGTACGCACAACCGCACATACTTTACAAGAAAGAATCAGCTAAATATGGATTTGATGTTCTCAGAAATCTTCGGAATAATTTAAACAGAATAAAATCCATTGCAGAAAAGTTTGGCATTTGAAACTAATTGGAAAGAAGTGCAATATCTTCCCCCTATTCAAAAATTAAAACCTCACAACCATCAGACAAACCAAGCGTCTGCTCATGCTCAGCTAGCATTTGATGCCGAAGTAACATGGGAATATAGAATATAAGACAGAGTAGGGAGAGAGAGATGACAGGAGAGAAGAACGGAAGGGAAGAACAATCAAATAATTGTTCATAAGAAAATAGTCCAAATATATTACATTACAATTTATAAAGAACGACTTTTATGATTTCAACTAGACTAATTAAGCAAAAATCAATGTCAAAATAACGTAACTTCCTCGTACTAGAACAAAAACCCCTATCATTTTCTAAGTTATTATCGAAGGGTCCCCATCAGGGATAGTTTTACAAGTCTCCACTATTGCAAAGTCATGTCATTTATATCTCTGAGCCGAGCGTAAGCCTCAAGAGAACCAATTCAATAATTAGAAGGGAAACATGCTAATTAGAAGGGAAACATGCTTATAATAAACCATGAACATTAGAAATCGATAATAAAAATTAACAAAATTAATAGTCCCAATTATAGATATATTAACTTGCCAAATTAGTAATAATGTAACAAAATAGTAATATCTACTAGTAGAAGAAAAGCAGGTCCAGAATTCTCCTATAAGATCACTACCAACACAGCCCTAAAGAGAATCATTTATTTATCCCACATTATCCTCCATCACTATCAATTTTGTCTCATTTCTTTCTTCTCATCCTCGACCACAATGCTGCGTTTTACTTCCTCTTCTCCTACTCCATTCATGTCAAAACATATATATATATCACCCATTTCCAATAATTACACAGGAAATAGCTCAAAAACTTGAAGACAGTAATCAAGTAACCCAAAAAGACAACACAAATAAGCAACCACCTCAACCCCCAGGAGTATCCATAAGGCAGGGGCAAGTAATGGCACTCAAGGAGCGAGTTTTCAAGCATCTTATAACAGCATTAGAAAGAGGCATCTTAAGCAATGTAAGTCTCATCTAATTTCTTTTGTTAATGCTGTTAGTGAACTTGTTGCAACAGTTTCATTTCACACATAGTATTTGCTCCTTATGCTGGATTCATGTTTGCACCAAAGCGCACATAGTTTAATTGATCGCTCCACCAGCATGCAGTTGTTCTTGTACAATGGAGGAGTGGTTGTTGTCCATTGAAACATTAAAAACACTTGCCAATGAGCCTAAGCAGCCCATTCACTCATTGAAAATTAGATTTGAGATTCATACTTGGACAAATAGTCTGACATAAACTAGTAGAAGGAGATATTCAAGAGCACAATTCAACATCTAATTTGCTATTGAAAGTTAGTCTCATATATGCATTGAGGATACCTCAACTAAAAACTTAAATTCAGAGGCAAAATATAATTTGGAAGTGGAAATTAGGGTCTCATATATGCATCGAGAATACCTCTTCCGATCTCTTGAATGCACAGGCAACATTTGCATTGCTGCTGACAACAATCACAATGTAGACATTACTAATTCTCATATAAAAGAAAGAGCAGCCTCCGATCTGCCGCACAGGACACGTGCCAAGTTCTTTTGTTTGCATAATATGCGTTCTGAAAGCATCCACCATGTTGCCCCTAATAGATTTGAGAATGACAAAAAATTAATAGAAAGCAACTTTGCATCATAGAGATAATTTTCCATTAAATAAGTGGAACAAAATTTAAAGCCTTGGATCGAAGTGAATGAAATATTCACATCATGCGAAGCACAGATGCTCCTAGTGTATAGTGTCCATCCCTGACATATACGGACCCTCCTGGGGTGTGTAAAACACACCACGTGACATGAGTGAGAGAGAGAGAGAGAGAGAGAGAGAGAGACTATGGTTATACCCCATGTATTATGTCCAATATGTTCATATACCTTCATTCTTGACAGTGAGGAACAATTTCTCTCCAGATTGAGACCCAAAAAAATAAATAAATAAATTGAAAATTGTTATTTCTAGTTTTGTAAAAATCAAAATATAATATGATGAAAGTGGTAAGAATTTCAAGTTCAGAGTTTTTACTAATACATTCATAAATGAACATCTTTATTTAGCACTAGTATGTAGTAGTACAAGGAATAACTCAAGATTTATCTTAAGGCGGCAACTAATTGCTCATCTTCGAAATATATCATCTGTAAATTTTATAGGTAAAAAGGATATTGAACATTGTCCTGGCTCTACCCTTCTCATAAATTACTATTAAGGTCTGTACAGAGGTGACTAAAAAATACAACTAGGGAGACAAACAAACCAAAGAGGAATTATATAATCAGGAAGTAAAGATATTAACTTTTTAGCAGGCAAAGAATGCATGGGTTTTTCCACCTAGATACATCAAAGAAGCATAAAGTGAAGAGGGATCAATTAACTTAGTGACCTTGATACATTTTCTCAAGAAGTTCACAAAACTAAAAACGGATGCTTCAGGCTGAACGGAAAAAACTGCTTCCCAAAAAAGTGCACCTAGGATTGAAAGAAACTTCAGCATTTTGATTCAGGTATGTATATAGCAAAATGAAAGGTTATAATAAAGAAGAAAACATTTAGACGAAAAAGAATTGTAATCTCTGATGTATGAAAAAACTTTGCATCAGTGCACCGGGTGCTTTCAGGACTAAGCACAGAACAAAAGCTTTTCCCCTGCTTCAAGCCATACTATATAGTAGGCCCACGCTTGGCATGCCTTGTTAAAATAGATAAGGAGTTAAAAGGAAAAATTTAAGAAAACATTACTATGTCTATGGTATTATGGTGGATTACAGGGCTAGTTTTCTTGAGTTTCTGACTCAGAAGCTTCAAGTTCAAGAAAGATCTAATAAGCTCTCTTCTCTGACCATAGCAGACAGGATTCTTATTTAGCTTACCATGATGAAGGGTGTCATAAATATCTTAAACATCTTCTTTCCTTTCATCAAAAGTTCTGATTTTCGAAGAGAGGTGCAGAAAAACATATGATTCCATTAATAAACCCCAAAGCATTCATAAACAAAATTAATTTCTTTTTTCTACCCAAATCCACGCCAACAAAACCCATCACTCAGTCCATTCAAATCAGTGCTCCACAAAGATTATAGTAGTCAAATTTTACATTTACTGTCACACAATCACTGATCCTCCCCGAACATGTAAGAACCATTACCAGCTAATAAACCGAAAGGCAGGACATACACGAGTTAGAGTTGTTACATTTGACCTCGCGCATGAGAAATATTCACATACGGGAAAAAGGAAAAGGAGGCTCACCCGACATCATCACGGTAGAGGCGATTGATAAGGACATCGCCACGAAGATTGAGGAAGTAAATAGCAGAAGCTGCCACCGGCATGGCGACTGATCCCGGGGTTTTGATTAGATGTACGCCAAGATCCGGAGAGAGTTTTGGTCCACTCAGATCGGTTTACAGTAACAGTGTGAATCACTTAGATCCGATCAATTGCAATTTCCAGGCTGAGAAATTTGTAGAATTCATTGACGAAATGAGAAAATTCAAAATGCTCAACTTTTAAGGGTATTAATAAAAAGGGTTAATTTCATCCCCAACCTTTAGTTAACAATCAGCTAGGTCCCTAACGTTTTTTAACCTCTTAGGTCCCTTACCTTTTAGAAATTCACACGATAGGTCCTTGTTGACATATGCAGTTAATATTGCCGTTAACTATCTAATAAAATTACTGTTTTACTCCTTAACTTTTCAATTTTAAAAATAAAAGATTTAAAAATATTAAAATAAAAAAATAAAAAAAAAAAAGAGAAAACACCCTCCTTACCCTTCTCCCTCCCAAGAATCGCCGCCCGATGCCAAAAATGGCAGTTTTGCCTTAAAGGGGGGACTAGCCCACGTTTTGGCAGTCAGAAATTACAGCATTTCAGCAGTCATTTCTGGCAGTAGTTCTTAGGAGGGAAGGGAGGGTTTTTTTTATTTTTAATATTTTTAAATCTTTTATTTTTAAAATTAAAAAGTTAAGGGGTATAATGGTAATTTTATTAGAAAGTTAATGACAATATTGATGGAATCCTTTAAAAATGACCTATCGTGTGAATTTCTGAAAAATTTGGGGACCCAAGAGGTTAAAAAAAGGTTAGGGACCAGACGATTCTTAACTCAAAGGTTGTGGACGATTTGTGAAATTAATCCTAATAAAAATTTAATTTCACAAATTGTTATTATAATTATAATTATAATTATAACAATTTAACTAAAATAAAAATAATAATAAAATCCCTCAAAAAAATAGAACAAAACTTAAAATTTTGAAAAATTAGTGTTAATAAAATAGTTAGGATTGTTGAATATTTCAAATTTCCTCAAAGAATAGGTAAAATGATCTTAACAATTTTTTTTTTTAAAAAAAAAAAAGACATTTGGTTTATAAATTAGAAATATTGTTTTTGGTTGATGAAAATTGGCAATGAAGTTTTTGGGGGACAAAATCTTATATTGATTAACAAAAAACAATTTGTGTTCTAAAAATGTATAAAAAAACTACTTCATTACAATTGATGATTACTTGCCAACCAGTCCACGCTGTAAATGATCAAATTTACTAGAGTAGAAATAACAATCTTTTTATATCTATTTTAATTAGAATGAACGAAAATGAGTAATATAACTGTCTAACATACACGTGTGTTCTATTAATTAAGAATATAGAAAATAAAAAGTGTGATTTTTTTTATTTATTTTGAAATAAAATTAGGATAACGCTACGTGGATATGAATAATATCATATGCGTAGAGGTACGTCTCACGTAAAGGGACAATGTGATTTGCAAATACGTTGATTTCCAAATTAAAAAAGAAAAAACAAAGGATTTATAGAAAGTTTGATAAATAACAACTTATAAAAATAGGCACCTTTTTTCAATAATTTTGTTCACCCGCCCACCGTAGGTGGGGTTACACTTCCTATTTCTAACGTGGCACACACATGGCCACCATATGTGTCAGCTGTGTGTGACGCATCAGAAGTAGGTGGTACAACCCCACCTACAGTGGGTGGGACCTACAGTGGGTGGGTGAACATTACTCTTTTTTTCAATCCCTAATACTGAAATTTAAGAGGGGAAAAAAGAACCGGAGATTTTAATAATTAACCAAATTGTTAGGACCATGTGCAAAAACTATCATTTCTAATAATAATTTGAAGCAAAAATGTTTACTTTTTTTTTTGAATAGCAAAGGAATGCTCCCTCTTTAGTAGTAGAATAAAATATGAATTACAACCCTTTAATTTTTTATTATTATTATTATTATTATTATTATTATTACTGTCTTTGGGATTGTTTTCTTCCTAGTTCCTTTTTTTTTTCTTTTTGTACCTTCCCTTTTTTCTCCAATAGCCATGTTTTTAAAAGTGAGCTTTTCAAAGAATTAGAAAGAGATTATTATAAATAATTGTGAAAAATATTCCTTTTTTTCTGGAGGATAGAAAAATATTCTTTTTTATGAACAATATGTAGCTAGAAATTAAATGAAGTTTTACTTCCATGAAATTAACTGAAGTTTAAGTTTTATTTTTTAACCAACATTTTAGCGAATTTTAAGTTAAAGCATCTCCAATGGGTTGTGGATTGCAAAAGTTTTTTAACTACACCATCAAAAAATTAGGTGCAAGGGAAAAAAATGGACTGCCTCTATTCATTAAAATATTACTAGAGTTGTTGAAAAACACAGTTTTCTTCAAGGGATTAAAGAACTGAAGCGGCTATATATCTCTGTAATGGCGGCAAGCTATGGATTGTTTATAAAATATTCGATAATTTTTTTCTTCACTCATTATATTATACAAAACACTAGTTATCACCACCATGGAAATGGTTGATAATCCTTGATAGCTTGCAAATTTCAGTTCGCTTTGCCATTTATATTGTGATGACAAGGCAACATTGCATATTGCTGGGAATCCCGTGTTTCATCAAAGAACAAAGCATCTTGATATGAATTGTCATTTGATTCGCGACAAGTTGATCAAGGAAAGTTTCCTTTTTCCACAATATGTTTCTACTATGGCTCGCCTAGCAGATCGTATCACTAAATGTCTAACTTCACCTCAATTTCATATCATCTCATGTTCTATACACATGCAAATATGCTATTGGTTAAGGCTTAAGTTGGTTTTCAGTTTCTTCTTTTCTCATTGTATATAAATATGATGTACATAATTCATTTCTGTTGATTCAATTGAATGAAAAGAATCTTTACACATTAATAATTTCTTCCTGATGACATCCTTTTTCTGAGAGAGTCTTCGATGAGACGGTCTTATAAGTCTAAATGGTAGGACGCTCATTAAATTAATGGCACATATTAAATCCCACATATTCTATGGTGCCTGTTGGACATCATGTTATAAAGTCTACTATATATGTAGCATGTGTCTATTGGACACATTGAGAGATTATGCAATGAACACCTGCTACGTATACAGTGGACTCCATAACATGGTGTCCAGTAGACACTATAAAAGGACTATATTAAATCCACCAAAGCACTTATATATAGAATAATATGATAATACCTCTGTCTTGTAATAATTATCTCTCCCTCCCTATTTCCGTATGCAGATTCCTTTTTAACTTCCAAACTAAAGAATTCAGATTACCGGTAAAGACTTAAGTTATTAAATTTCACAATCTTTTCTTGTTTTCTTCTTATAATCATTTTATATATTAGAGTTACAAAAATTTTCTTGTTTTAGCTGTATAATGACTAGACAAAGTCTTTGCCCCACACAGAGAGAGAGAGAGAGAGAGAGAGAGAGAGAGTAGACAAACATGTAGGCTCTTTAGACAATGTTTAGCTATATTACATACAACTTCATAACTTAATTATACATAGAGGATGCTAAAATGTTGTTAATATCGTATCACTAACTTCTTTCTTCACTTATCTTAGTAAATATTTTGTTTAATATATGAAATTGTTGATGTCTTGTCTACATAACAAATTATAAGCAACTATAATTTTCAAGTTCATTGAATATTAATGAACTTGAAAATTTTCTAATTCGGTTAACATTTTCATGTTAGAATTAATATTTTTGTACTACTAATAAAATTAATTTTATGCGTTTTTTCTTTTTTGCAACTAAAGATTAATATTATTCTTACAATCTATTTATTTTACTAGTATCACTGACTTGTTTCTTGATATGAATTTCTTAAGTTGATAAAAGTTTAATCAATATTAATTATGAACTTGAAAATTTTTAGTCGCTTATAAATTTTTAAGTGATAGGTGATTTATTAGATCGTTTAGGTTCTCCATACTAGTAGTTTATATTAAAATATTTATTTATGTTTAGTTTGTTTATTTGTTATAGAGCCAAGAAAAAATTAAAGAGAATCAAGTTCGAACATACTTTGCAAGAATTTTGGGGCTCAGGGACCAAGATGTCGGGCAACAAAACATGAAGGTCTAAAAAAGAAAGAAAAAAAGAAGAAATATGGAGCAGAACTCTCAGTGCTGGCGCACTACCCACCTGGCTCGCCCGCACCCCTCTGTGCAGCTGAAATCTGGGAAGAGTCGAAGGACCATGGAGCCGCTTGGGTTGTCTTGCTCGAGAGTTTTTTATTTTCCTTGTTTTACTAGAATTCTTTTTATGTTAAATTTTGTACATGAAATTTTTTCTTTCCTTTAGGGTTTTTGGACCTTATATAAATGGGTCATGTCTTAGACTAAAATACAATTCTTTACTTTAGAGAAAAGACAAGTTTGGCGGAAGATTTTCTTGAGTCAGCACATGAGGCTAATCTTTCTCTTCTTCCAGTGAGGAAGATTTTCCTGAGTGAGCACAGGAGGATAATCTTTCTCTTCTTTCAGTTCAAGGGGATGTTGTTGCTCCTTCTTGTTCCTTAATTAATTGATTTTAGTAACGTTGTTTCTTTCTATTTTCTATATTTATGAATATTGATTGTTTGATCTAGTTTAGGCATACTACGTTGAACAATTGGTTTTCTATCGCTAGAGTTGGGGTTTCAATCTGTAATTGTTGTTTCTCCTAAATCTCAAGTACCAACTAATGATTGTTAATTACTAGGGACAACACAATCTAAGTTAAATGGATCGAGCTTGTAAATTTGTTGCTTAGCTTAACTTATTTTTCTCATTCTTCATTCAATCGTTTTTCTAAATCTAGAGAGCTTATTTTAGGTAGTCCAAACGGTTAGGTAGGACTAAAGAGCTTACGATAATTAGATATACTTAAGGAAAAATCCGTGTAGCAAAACTTCTTTTTATCTAGGGTTAATAGTTTTGCAAGAAAGTAGGAATGACGTTGCCATTGATTACTACCTTTTATGTGAAGGGCACAATTGAACCAAGAACTGGAATTAACTTTCATATTACTATCTCTTTACTTGTACTTTGAATATATTTTAATTGCTTTTACTCTTTTCTTTTTATTAATTTTAGTTTAATATCTTACAAACCCCCTTTATTACTAGTTAACGCGAAATACTTTGAATTATCTAGTGTTCTTTGTAGGTTCAACCCCTCAACCCCTTACTTTCTACTTCTACAAATTCTTTTAAATATAATGGAGTAACATATTTATCACTTTGGCGCATTGGACACGTGACCAAGTTTTTTATGCTGCTATCAGAGAACGATGTGATTAATTTAAGTATTTTTATGTTAACTAGTTTTATTTTTATAGTTAGTTTTGTTACCCGCTCCTCTAATCAAAATCCAATGTTATTTGACCTAGAGATTGAACGGACTTTATACAGGTTAAGAAGAGAAGCTAGGCAATCCACAAGTGACGGAGAGATGGTCGCCAACAGCAACAACAATCAAACTTTAGAACAACTGGCTGCTCCAATTCTTATTGAGCAAGCTCTCTGAATAACTTTTCCAAATTTATCGGAAAATACGAGCTTAAATCTAGGTTAAGTGCTTGTTTAATTCAATTTACGGTCGTTGATTTATAAAGAGAAATTATAAAGAGGTGAAATGAGTGGTGCAGATTTAATAGAAGTTTGAAATTTGTGGTTATAAATGAGTAGGTGTCAAATCAATGGTAAGTGGGATTATAATATAATTTGATAAAGAGGATCAAACAGGAGCTAATTCACTTATTACCTTCTTTTCCTGATTTGGCAGGTGAGAATCCTCATAAGCATCTCAAGAAATTCCATGTAGGATGCTCGAGCATAAAACCACCAGGAATCACAGAAGACCAAATGAAGTTGCGGGCTTTTCCATTCTCACTTAAGGATACAACTAAGAATTGGCTCTACTACCTACTATCGGACACTATAACAATATGGAACTGGTTGAAGAAATTATTCTTGGAAAATTATTTCCTTGCATCAAAGGCTATCAATATTAGAAAAAAGATTTGTTGGATACAACAACACAAGGAGAACAATTATATTAATATTGGGAGTGCTTTAAAAAGCTCTGTGCAAGCTATCCACACCATCAAATTAGTGATCAACTCCTGATTCAATACTTTTATGAATATTTATGCCAATAGACATGAGCATGATTGATGTAGCCAGTGGTGGTGCTTTAGTTGATAAAACCCACGAAGTAGCAAGGACTTTGATATCTAATATGACTGAGAATTCTCAGAAATTTGGCACTCAGAATGATGGGCCTATCACGAGGGTGAATGAGGACAAAGTTCATCAATTCACAATCAGTTATCTGAACTCACTTTTCTTGTTAGACAACTTGATGTAAGGAATGTACAACAGGTAAAAGCTTGTGGAATTTGTTCAATGGTGGGGTATCCAACTGATATCTGCCCAATGTTACAAGAGGAAAATACTGAACAGATGAACGCAGGGGGACACTCTCTGTACCCGAATAGACCCTATGATCTATTCTCTAACATATACAATCCAGGTTAGAGAGATCATCCTAATTTAAGCTATGGAGGGAATTGACCCAAAAATTTCTTTCCTAATAGGCAACCAGAATAGTTCTTACCAAGACCACAACAGCCTTCTAATCCAGGTTAAAATGCTGGCCGCTAATACTTTGCAATTTCAACAAGAAACGAAAGCCAGTATTTAAAACCTGGAGAACTAAATGAGCCGAATGGCAACTATAATTAATCAATTGGAGGCTCAAATAGGAGGGAAATAGACATCTCAACCTGAACTGAACCCAAAGAACAGACTATGAAGGCATCAAGGACAACAACATGCTATTGTAGAGGACCTATACCAATTAGTCACTCAAAGGCTAAGTTGAGTCAATGACGTTAAATAAAAGTGCTGCTTGAGAGGCAACCCAAGAATGGAGTATTTTTATTTTGAGTATTTTTATATTTCTTGCTTTATCGCTCTTTTTCTTTTCATTATTTTGCTTAACAAAGTGTTTGACAGCTAGTTGGATTATAATCTGAATTATAATATAAGACGTGACATCATTTTATTAGTTGTTTTGTATAAAAGTCAACAATTGCTGCTTGACTTTTACTTTTTGACTTTTTAAAAAAAGTGAAATCAATAAAATGATGTCGTGTGGCAGATTATAATCCAGATTATAATCTGGATGAGTTGTCAAACACATTGTAAATTTCTAGTTGTGCATTCATCTTTTATTTTTATTTTTGAAAATGGTATAGGTCATTAGTGAGGAAGTAGGGTAATTAGCATTCTTTGAATTCCAATTTTTTGTTGGAAAAAAAAATATTGCCGCAGAAACTGGCGCCGTGCCTGGTAATTCTTAAAAAACAAAACTTTTGCGTTTTTTATTCATTTCCTCTCTTTTTGTTTTGTTTGATTCTACATTTGGGACAATGTATAAGTGTGGGAGAAAGGAATTACTTGCTTTGTGTGTTTTTACTATTTTCTTAGTTCAAGTTTGTGTTTGTGTCTTTTTTTTTTTTTTATAAGAATCTTGGTTGGACATTAGGCAGCAATTTGCTGATTTCTAAAATTGAAAGAATGATAGATCAATTGGAATTAGGATTTTAAGCAATGCTAGAAGGAAAAAAATGAACGAAAAAAGTAAATTTTAAAAAATTTAAAAAATTGAAAAAAATAAATTTGTGCTTTTTGCTTAGAGGGATTCATAATATGATTGAATAAATGAACTCACATTTTCTATTTATTTGCTTTACTTAGAATTAGCTATGGCTGGATTAAGTTGACAAATTTAACCTGGTGAGATTTTTGAGCCTTAGACTTACACATATTTATCAGTCTCACTATTTTTGTTCATGTGTGATACTTTCTACGGGTTTGTTCTCTAGAACTTGCTTTATTTCTCTTTAAGACTACATTTGCATGCATTTCATAAATATGATCAAGGCACTCTTTCTTAATTAACCACTTTAACCAAAAAGCATACCTTATCAATTAATTCTTTTATGATAACCTATTTGAGGTTTATGACCTATTTTCATTTCTTTACACCCTTTAATACTAGTTTTGAGCTGAAAACAAAATATATCCTTACCTTGCCAATAGACTAGCGGACTTGTGATTTCTTGGGGTGGATAAGAAGTAAGTGTGGGGAGTAGAAAGTGATTGATAAGGTCTTCATGAGATCAGATGATGAATTCAATTTAATTATATATAGGCTAGTATGGTGTGTCATTTGAAGAGATGAAAGAGTTGATGGAAGAGTTAAAAACAAAAAAAGAAAAAAAGCAAGAATGAAAAAAAAAAACCAGTAACAACAAAAAAAAACAAAAGTGACAATGAAAAAAAAAGAAAGAAAAAAAAAGAATAGTAAGGAAAATTTTGGATGAAATGATGTTGAGATAAATGGGTGTTTCTTTTTGAAATAAAAGCTTGAATTACCTTTGAAGGTTAGGGCGTGTTATTATTGTATGAGTGATACTAGAAATTTTGAAAAGATGAAGGGAGTAGTGGTTTCACTTGAGATGTGGGCTTGAAGGTTATGAATTTGTGATCTACTAGATCCAACGGTTCATTAGTCTTACTTTCTAAATTTCTCTCACCTTAATTCTTAGTACCATTAAACCCTTAAAAGACCATATGATTTATGTCATTTGTGTGCACCTTAGTGGTGGAGAATGAGAAATATTGTAAGTCTATGGTAGAACTCTCCTATTGAATATAATTTTAAGCGTAAACATTTAACCATTAAAGTGAAGAGTGAACTTATCTGTGAGGGTCGGTCTATTCAGTTTATGCCATTTCAAGTAAAAACTTTGTTTTATGATTCTAATAGTCGCTTGAAGATACTTGGTCATGATATTGTATAAGTTTTGAAGGGTTAGTATTTATTTTTGAAAAACTGATAAAGAAAAAAAGAAGAAAAATTTTCAAAACTTTTGCATTGTTTTGGAGATAAGCATGCTAACTTGATTTTCCATAAGAGAATTGGTAAACTGTTTGCCTCATATGTGACCGGGAGATTCTAATACATGTGTTTCTGTCTATGTTTATATTTTGTGTTCAGTCTCTAGTGTTTTGTTTTTGGATTGTTCGAGGACGAACAATGGTTTAACTGGGGGGAATTTGACAGGTCCTTTATTAGATTGTTTAATTTCTCTATACTAATAGTCTATTGTGTGTTTTATTATATTAAAATATTTTATTTATGTTTATTTTGTTTATTTATTATAGGACCAAGGAAAAATTAAAATGAATCAAGTTAGGGTGTATTTTGTAAGAGTTTTGGAGTTCGAGGACCAAGATGTCAGACAATGAAACATGAAGGCCAAAAAAGAAAAAAAAAGAAAGAATACTGGTGTGGCTGTACTGCCTGATCAGTGCGGCCACACTAACCCTCAGTGCGGGGCGCACCCCCCCTGTGCAGCTGAAATCTGGGAAGAGTTGAAGGACTTGCCTTGAATGAATTTTTAATTTTCCTTGTTTCTTTTTATGGTAAATTTTGTACATGGAATTTCTTCTTTCTTTTAAGGTTTTGGACTCTATATAAAGGGGTTATGTCTTAGACTAAAATACAATTCTTTACTTCATAGAAAAGGCAAGTTTGGAGGAAGATTTTCCTGAGTGAGCACACGAGGATAATCTCTCTCTTCTTCTAGTTCAACGGGATGTTGCTCCTTCTTGTTCCTTAATTAATCGATTTTAGTAACGTTGTTTCTTACTCTTTTGTGGAATTGCTTATATTATTCTATTTTATATGTTTATGAATATTGATTGTTTGATCTAGTTAGGCCTAATACATTGAACAATTGGTTTTCTATCGTTAGAGTTGAAGTTTCAATCTGTAATTGTTATCTTTCCTAAATCTCAAGCAGCAATTAATGATGGTTAATCATTAAAGATAACACAACCTAACTTAAATAAATTGAGCTTGTGAATTTGTTGCTTAGATTAACTTATTTTCCTCATTCTTCATCCGATCGTTGTTCTAAATCTAGAGAGCTTATTCTAAGTTGTCTAAACGGTTATGTTTGATTAAAGAGCTTACTTTAGTTGGATACACTTTAGGGAAAATGTGGGTAGCAAAACTTGTTGTTTTCTAGACTTAATAGTTTTGCAAGAAAGTAGGAAGGATATTGTCATTGAATACTATCTTTTATGTGAAGGGCACAGCTGAAGGAAGAACTGGAATTAACATTCATGTTACTATATCTTTACTTGTGAATGTATTTTAATTGGTTTTACTATGTTTTTACTAATTGATGCGAAATACTTTAAATTATCTAGCTTTCTTTGTGGGTTCGACCTTTACTCTCCGCTTCTATGAATTCCTTTAAATTTAATGGAGTACGGTATTTATTATTTTAGCGCATTCGAGAGACATCCATTAAGTGACAAAACAAGTCAAATTGATATCTTAGAATTTGTTACTTTAAACTAAGTTATAAAGATATATGCATTTTCTAAGAAGACAGATCTGTCTCCACTTTAGAGACATATCTGTGGGCACTACCTGGACATATCTACCTCCAAAGCAGAGACAGATATGTCTTCTTAGAAAGACTCTAAAGATATATGTAATAGAATTAAAATATTGCCTAAAGAGTATGTTGCTTAATCTATCTATAGCTAAAATAAGAAAAATCTTTAACTATATATCACTGATATATAAAAAGAAGGATCTTTGTAAAACATTCGATTTCCCATTTTGTCCATATTTTTTGTCTCTTAATTCCTAACTTGCCCATGTTTCTTATTGCACCTCATTACTACATGTCATTAACCCTTTTTTCCATCATTATTATTATTTACCATTAGACTTCTCTACTAAAACCATTTTTATTGTGATTAATTTCAATTCAATTCCATTTAATTTATTCTTCAATTTCAATCACTAATGAAATTCACAAACTAAAGAATAATAAATTCTTGGAAATCATTGTGGTTGTCATTCCTGCTATAAAATAATTTTAACTGCCATTTCAAGTACAAGTTTTAAAATAGAAATTAACAATTGTTTGCTTAACAATTTCTAATTAAAATATTTTGTTACTATTATGTGATTAATCTTATGTCATCATACGACGTGCAACGCATGTCTAAATTACTCGTAATATATAAAGTAATTATGAGAAGAATACGAAAAAGAAAAGGTAATGTGAACTTTTAATAGCTTAAGACAAACAAAATTTTATTATGGAGAAGAGAGGAGTTAAAAGTTAATTTTATTATGAGAGAGCTGGTAGAGGTGATATTATTAGGGATTCTATGGGGCACTATGTTCATGCTTTTTTTGCTAATTATGGTGATTGTATGACTTTGATGGCTGAGCTTCGCGCTATCCTCGATGGTATTTTACTGGCCGGTCGCTAGGTATCTCAGATTTATGGGTGGAAACTAATTTTGTGGTCGTTGTCCATTGAATTCTTTATGGAGGTGGTTCTTGGAAGCTTCAGATCATAATTCAGTGCATTCGGCAATAGCTGCACTTTGATAGAGACAGACTCTCACACATTTTCTGCGAGGGCAACCAGGTTGCTGATGCTCTTGCTTTTGATAGAGGGACTAGATAGTGTTACATAGAGTATGAGGTTCATGACCTGTCTTTAGCTGCTCGTGAACTTCTACAAATGAACCGTCATGGTTTTCCTTCTATCAAAGCACTTAGTTTAGCTTTATTTTTTATTTTTTGAATCTTTGTACAGTTACTCTAGCTATAGTTTTATTTCTTGCTATTACTTATTTTAGTGTTAGGGAGTTAGTACATCTTTATTTATTGCTTTCATTTATTATACATTCAGTTGGATGTCATATTTTATACCCCCTTCTGGGTTGTACTATTTTTTGAGATATTAATAAAAATAGTGAGGGATTTCAAACGCCCATTAGCTAAGTAAGGCGAACGCCTAAAAACGACACTGCAGCTTAGTTAGTGCTTTGATTAAATTTTTTTTTTTAATTCCTAATAGAGGTTAGAGAAGGGATGAGTGAAAGGGAAGGTTAATTATGACTATTACTAATTTATTATTATTGATAGAAGTGCTTAGTTGGATTTAATACGCCTTGTTGTCATTAATTTCAACGCCGCCCTATCACGTATGGTTCATGTTCACTTATCTATTAAAAGACTATTTCAAGGAGTACAGTACGTTTTTGTCACCACTAATATATAATTAGAAACCAAAGCATCACGGTGAAAAGCTAATATTGGACCTATGTTCCTCGCATTTCAATTTCCACATTGTAAGCTAATTTTCATTTTTTTTTTAATGGTGGTTGGGGGATGAATTTTGCATAAACTTAAACGACATGGTAAGGGTGAAGGGTGAAAATTTTTATTAGGGGGAATGAATCACAATGAAGGGTGAAAATTTTAAAACGTAAGCATGGTACTTGTTGAAAATTTTCAACATCTAGTCTATTTCCAGAAACTTTTTATGTTAAAAACTTTTTTAACATAAATTTTTATGTTAAAAAGTTTCCATTTAAAGAAAGAGGAAAAAAAAAAGAATAGTATATCATCAAGTAGTTAAATTAATTAATTACTAGTAATTACTAGCCCCGCACTCGCGCGTTGTAAGGGAAGACTAAAGCTAAAAAATTTCAATAATAATGAATAATAAAACATTGAACAGATACCTGTCATCGGATTTACAAAACAAAATCAGTAAATATATGGTTTTTGATTTAGTAATTGACGCGTTAAATTAATATTTTATTAATAATTTATTAATAGTTACCTGCTTATATACTCGATTAATGTTTTATTATATTTTACTTTTAAGCCATATAACTTATTTAATATTATTAGTTAACAGTCTAATAGTGCATATTATGTATGTACCATAATACCCGTATTCGCTCAATACTCGTTCATATAAAAATTTTCATACTCATAAGAAAGTATCTACCCAACATACTCTTTTAATCGTATACTACCTAGTTCCCGATAGGGACGAATCTAGCCTCCGGCTGGCACGAGCTTTAGCCTATTTTGGCCGGAATTATTTTTTTTTTGTTCAAAATTCATATAGAAAAAATTTAATAAATTTATATTCACCCTATTAAATTTGTAATTTTTTGTATTATAACCCGTGTAAATTAAATTCCTGAATCTATTGTTGTTTCCCCACATACCTTTTAATTGGGCGATACTTCATTTTATTTTATATAGGTACCTATAATACCACGCTACTATTTTTCTCTAATAAATAAAAAATATAATCCTTACAAAAAGTAGCATGATTTTAGAATAACAATTATAAGAAAATTTTCAAAATCCTCACAAATGTTTTGTAGCAAAACTTTCCATCCCGTGTGACGTATATAGATACATACCACGTGTATTTAACATTCATGCACCCCAATTGGAAGTTTTGTTACAAAACTTTCAGGAGATTTTGAAAAGAGACACAACAACTATAATGATAAATAAAATATCAATATGACAAAATTTGTCATCCAAACTCGACCTATTAATAATTATGTCTAAAATTAATTATTGTTTTTTTTATCTTATATATTTAAACAAAGTTCTAATATTTTATGACTACCTGCAAATAGGAATATATCAAAATAATTAAATTTGTGTATTTAATAATTAGGAAAGTTTAGCAAGATAATGTGTTTAATTCAATGTTAAATTATTGGTTATTATGATTTTTGTTTTGGGTTTGCGTAATTATATTTCCAGAAATGAAAGAAAGTTTTGATGAATATTTTTGTAGATAATTTGATGAATATTTTTGCAGATAAATATACTCGATTACAGGAAACTTTTCAAGAAATTTTTGAAACTTTTGTTAAAAACTTCCCATATCTATTGCACGCATGGATACAACCGTAATACCACATTGATATTTTTTATAACAAAAAAGGAATATAATCCTTTAAAAAGTAACATTATTTTAGAATAATTATTTTTACCATTATACACGTATTCGCTTGATACCCATTCATATAAAAAATTACATTGTAGATATAAGAATATTCAAACTAGTAATATATATATATATATATATATACATAAAGGATTTTGCTCTTATTTCTTTTGCTAACGTGAATCCAACTTTTATATTTGTGTGGCTATATTGGCATGCTACGATATAAATGGCCTTTTTTTTGGGTCATAATAAATTTCGATAACATATTCATGTGCAATTGAAATGTTGTTAAATTTAAATCGATAATTTTATAGTTCATAAGTAATTGAGAATTTTTTTGCAACGCATACAAAATTGGTTTCACAACAAAGACAGGACATAAATTAATCTAGGCAAAGATAACAGTGTTATCCAAAAGGTATTATGCTATCAAAATTATAGCAAAATTAAAGTGTTATTTAGAAAATACATTAAAAGAGAAAGACTTTTGAGTAATAATTTTAGACAAGAAAAAAGGTTGACCAACTTTTTTATTCTAGTATATAGATATATAGATAACTTTTGGAAAAAATTATAGTGTTATTTAGAAAACGCATTAAAAGAAAAGGACTTTTGAATAAAAATTTTAGGCAGGAAAAAGGCTTACCAACTTTATTATTTTAATATATAGATAGATAGATTCTCTGAAGTTTTTCAAATTGACAAGCTTTGTATTTCATTTTTTATTTTTTTAAATTAAGTTTGATGTCTTATTTTTTGAATTTATCCACTTGTAGAAATGCATGGAGATTACAATGTTTTTCCTATGAAATCCACATCAAATTCGTCTTTTCACACAACCGTAGCATCTATATATATTACATAAAGAGAAATAGTCTTCTAATGTATTTTGGATGGGAAAGTTGGAATCTCCATTTTTTTTTTTTTTGCATTGGCTGCTGCATTTACCGGCTTAATTGGGGAAACGAGTTATATAGGTTATTTGCTTCAATTGCACGTGAAGGTTTCCTTTGGGAGAATAATATGTTGGCTCATGGCTGCAAAGCAGCCGTTTGTCCTTTTATTTATTTTTTTAATTACATTTGTAGTTTTTTTAATGGAATTTCAACCATTGGCTGCAAGCCTGCAACAATGAAAACGCGTTGCCATGTTCACCCATGTCTGTTGCTTCCAGTTTTCCATTCTCTTCTCTCTCTGTCCGTTAGTTTCATTAGTTATGAAAATTCGATTCCATATTCACCAACTCTGCCGCTTCCAATTTTCTTTTCCGTCTTGGATTTTCTTGGTTTTTCATTCTCTTATCTCTAATTGATTCCAAAAGTTCAACTTGCCAATTGCTTTGAACTCTTCAATTTATAGGTTTCTGGGTTCACCAAGAATGAAAAAATCAAAGGTCGTATTCTAAGTTTCCTTTGAATTGAGATTTTTTTTTTTTTTTTTTGAATTGGATTCAGATTCACAAATATTTAATTACATCTTTAACAAATTTCTTATTGCAAGAAGATGAATTGGCTACTACCACGTTTTGCAATATGGAAGATGATTGATTTATCACCAAAGGTCAAATTTCCATACCTATTTGATATTTTGGTTTTTTGTTGCTAAAATTTAGAATTCTCTTTGTTTGATAAATAGATTAGGTGTTGCAGCAATAACAATCATGAATGCAACGAAAGAAAACTAATGAATTCCACCTAGAGAAAAGGCTCATCAATTTTCAACAGATGACATAGACGGATTTTAATTATTTGTATTTATCAATAAAGGGTATGATTTCGATACTTATTTTGTTACTGTTGGTTATCTGTTGCTAGAATTTATAATTCTCCGTGTTTAAAGGCATGTCAAAAATATAATTAAGTCAACGAAGTTTCTATTTTTTCTCATATTTGTTTGCTTTATTCTGGCCCTTTAGTTTTCATGAAATTCAAATTAACAGGTGAAAAGAGGAGTTGAAAATTTGGTGGAATTGATCACGTCACTCCAAGTAAAGTATGCATAAATCAAAAAGTATAGTGAATTTGATCCTTCAGGATAGAGGTGCCAAGCGGCCCGCCCAGGACTAGCCGGTCCGAGTCACGAGCCATTACCCCTCTGTGAACCGGGCGGTCAGTTTCAAGGCTTCCGGGCCTGTGGGTTAAACACAAATAACTATTTATTGATTTGTATCATTATAATTAAAGACTTATCGTATATCTCAACTATTAACATAATGACATGACATGACAATACAATAAAAAAAAATTTTAAAACTTTGCCTACTGCTTGCAACAACAGTAGGCTACTGCAGGCAGCTTTTTGCCTTTTAAAAAGGCAAAATGGGCAAAAGGCAACCCCCTTTTGCCTTTTTAAAAGGCAAAAGGCTTCACTTGCAGTTTAAGTGTTAAAACTAGCTATTTGTCGGCTATATGAATTTATGTAAATAATATTTGAATTTCAAGGTTTTATATATAATAGAATATTTGAAGTTTATTATTAAAAATTTTAGTTTTATCTTGTTATATGTTTACTTTTTAATTAGAATTTAAAAATCTAAAAAACTAGTGACATCTTTAAAATATGTAGCAAATTTCTCATTGACGTATTTCAATTGTAATGTATTTATTATAAAATTTAAATGTAAAATGTGGTTTAAAAAAAAAAAGGAAAAAGAGGTCCACATAAGCCACGTGGGTGGGCCGGGCCACAGGTCAAAAAATCTAGACCAGTCCTACCTAGACCAAGAAGCCGGCATGTACAGGCTTTCCGCAAGGGTAGCGGGCCGACCCGGCCCGCCCCCCCGTTTTGACGCCTCTACTTCGGGATTTCATTCACATCGAGTTTGGGAATATCCCAAATTTTGGTCAATAATTCAATTTATTGGTTGCCCTTTTAAGGCTGGGGACATAAGGTGGCAAATAAATTTTGCCATGAGTATGTTTCATTCATTCTAATATGCATTTGAGGACATAACGAAATGAAGAGAAAGAAAATGAATAGGTAGTAAGTAGAGTGGACTAATCTATTTGTAAAACCTTGCTATAGTTTGTTATATTAGAGATGTCTAATTACAATTACACAAGATAGTTACCACTTACGAGTGGTAGCTCACTTAAATCCTTTGACCCAATTTGAATTTTCTTGACCATGGGAGACTTGGCCATTTAAAGACAATGTGTTGTCTTTTATTCCTTGGGACTTTAGCAAAACAAGAAAGGAAGAGAGAGCCAGTGAGTAGAGTGTGGCCTTTTCCAGCGGCTTTCCGGTGGGCTTTTAGTTGCTATTCCCCATGGAGACGATACGATGATTCCGTGTTTTTTGTGTGGTCTTAAATCTAAGCTCAACACAATACATCTAAGAAGAGTGTTTGGAGTAAAGCTAGCTTGAGTTATTTCTATACTTTAGAAGATTAGTTTTGTCTATGTATTTGTAAAATCTCTTGTAATAGGCATTTTAATCTCAACAAATGGTATCAGAGCTTTGGTAGGAAGATCAAAGTGGTGGAAAAAAAACTCAAAATCAAATCTGAAAATAGAAGAATAGCTTGGATTAGTTTCTGAAAAATTTCAAAAATCGTGACTTTAAAGCCCGATTTCGACCAAACTAGACATCCGTTGGAGAAATAGAGACCAGACCCAGACTTACCACAACGAGGTGCATCAACAGGTAGAGTGTGCCTTTCCAGCAGACCACCGGCGATGGTTCTTGAAGCTCACGCGTAGCTTCAATGACCCCGCGTCCAAGGGCGTTCAGCCATTTGTGGTGATGGAGTTTTAAGACAACTTGTTCCTAACGTCGAGGACGACATTCTGGTGGTGGTTGTGTAATTTTTCGACCACTAATTGAAGCTATAGGAGTCCAAACAGTAAAGTGAAGGTGGTCTTCCAGCAATTTTTACATTGTGGCCAGTGGTACACCATTTCAGAACATACATTCTCTAGATTCCTTTATTTATAAGGTAGTGAAGACTACAAAACACCTTTGTTCGACGGTGTTGTGTAATATCACGCTAAACTATCATTTAGAAGTATTTTTTAGGTTGTTGATTACTTTGATACTTGGATTTTGTGTGATAGTTTAAATGATGAGATTATGTGAATTTTGTACTCTCTTATTTTGCATAACATTGTGCCTTCATTGCTTGATTGAATTTCTTGAGTAGTCTTGGATTGGCACGTAGTGTGGATTACTTGTCTTTAATATCGGAAAAAATTGATATTGGTGAATATTGTCATGTGCGTGAATGTGTTGTGATTTTCATTATATTATAAAGTGATTTCATTATAAAGTGGTTTAGGTTGGATTTGTGTACTTGATGGATGAGTGACTCTAAAATTGATTAGAATCCTATTGCTGAATCGGTATCTATTTTTAAGTCGCCCGCAATGGAGTCGAAAGTGGAATTGTCACTATTTGATGGAAAAGGAGATTACTCGATTTGGAAGCAAAAATGAGAGCCATTTTAATTTAACAAAGGGTTGCTAAAACATTTGATGATCCAAGCACATATCCCGCTGCATTGAAAGCTAAACCTGGTGAAATTGTTGATATGAATGAAATTGCACATAGTTCTATCATTCTGTATTTCTCTGATGATATTGTGAGATAAGTTGATAAACACAGGACTGCCAAGGAATTGTTGAAAGCTCTTAACAAGATGTTTTTGACAAAAACTTTACCAAACATGATTTTCTTACTTGAAAAATGTTTTAGTTTTAAAATGGACACGGGAAAGGACATTGAGTTCAATCTCGCTGATTTTAGTAAGACTGTCAAGAGCTTGGCCCACAATGAAAAGAAATTTGATGATGAAAATTTGACTGTTAATCTTTTGAACTCTCTTTCTGAATCATATAGAGATGTTGGGAATGCTATCAAGTATCGTAGGGATAGGTTGACTCAGGCTATCATGATAGATGCCTTGAAGTTTAGAGAATTGGAAGTCAAGAAAGAGTTAATGGGTATGAGAGAGGAGAGCTTGTTTAGTGTTATTCAGGGAAGAACTAAGCCCAAAGAGAATCGTGCTAGCTTTAGTCCTGGAAAGAGCATGTGGAAGTCAAAGGGTAGGTCTAAGTCTCAGGATAAGAGTGGTAAGAGTTGCTATTACTATAATTCAGTGGGGGCATTTTAAAAGAGACTGTCCAGACCTCAAAGAAAAGTAGAAAGCACTGTAGGGTCATGATTAGTCTTTTGTTGCTGTTGCTAATTCATTTCATGACTTGGATATCCATACAGTTATTGATGTTGGTACTGCTAGTGATCGGGAGAGCCTGCAAGCTATGAATGTGTGTAGTATTGACTCTGTCAAAGAGTGGATCCTAAATACAGGTGTCACTGCTTATATATGCCCACATAGATTTTGGTTCTATAACTACAAAGAAGATGATCTTAAGAAAGCCTATTTTGGAGATGACAAGTCACATACAGTGGAGCAGTGTTTTAAAAAGCGTGAAGCACAGAAAAGCGGCGATACGAAGCTTCAAGCTTTTCAAGCTTAAGTGTGCCTAAGTGGCGCTTAAGCGTTAAAAAAAGCGTTTTTCAATTTTTTTATTTTTAATTTTTAATCAATCTAAAGCTGTTAAATATTTAAATTAATGTATACTAAATTGAAAAACACATCTAAAACATAAATATTATATCTACATTATAATTTTAAGAGATATTTTACAATTTAATATTTTCAAAAAATAAAATATGGATGAGTCCTACTTTATAGATGAGGATTAACTATTATATACCTCGACAAACGGCCCAAAACAAATGAAATGCCCCAAAACAAAAAAATGTCCCAATGGAATTACTACTCAGAGTCTTAGACCATTAGCTAATAAATGACCCAAATGTTTAACATTTGAAAAAAAAAATAACGGTCAACGGCTTTTGTTGACCGTCTAAGTGCACCTAGGAGAGCCTAGGCTGTCAACGAAAACTGTTGACTGTTTTACGACGCTCTTCCGATCTCCCCATAAGCGAGGCGTGGAAGGTGCGCGAAGGCGAGCTTTTTAGAGCAGAGCTGTGGAGGGGGCAGGAGATATTGCCATTAGGATGCATGATGGTATTGTCAGACCTCTATTGGATGTCAGGTATGTTCCCGATATGGCTTGGAATCTCATTTCTTTGAGTGTTCTGGAGGATCGAGGCTACAAAATTGGGTCTTACTTTGAAAGGGGAAAAGAGGAATGGGTTGTATATCCTTCAAGGTGAAGCCTTAGAGAGTGAAGAACGAGATCTATCTTCGGTTGTTGA
>CAVNYN010226801.1:0-25000 GCA_963692815.1 Nyctanthes arbor-tristis
ATAAAATATAATAAAAAAACACACATAAAGAGCAAAAAAAAAAAAAACAAACAACATTTCTAAAAATTACATCTTTCATCTTCTCCATTGAAATGCTTCAGGCAGTAGCAACAACAGTATCCAGCTACCTCGGGACATTCTCATCAGCAAGAATATCATCATCCTATAAACAAAAATATTTTATAAAATAAAGGAAAATATAATTAAACTAAAAAAAAACTTATTCATACGGTAAAAAACAAAAAAACCAAAAAAAAAAAACTAAAACATCTTTTAAAATAACAAGAATACCTTATCCATTTTCTGTACAGATGAATTAGTTGCAGCATCAACCTGTCTCTGGACTTCTTTTTGAGGAAAAAACGCATCATCATGAATGAAAACATCTTCAGATGCTGGACTTACATATAATAGAACATTTGATTGTTGAACGAGACTTAAGCTAAGCAGCAAATCAAAGGACGGACTACCCAACTCTGGAGAAGAAGCAGTCTCAACACGCTTACCATTATCGTCACAAACTTTAGAATCTTTCCTCACATCATCAAATCCCTCCAGTACCTTTAATTTCAACACAAATAAACAAAAATATAAAAAAAATGCAGAACATAAAACAACTAAAAAAGGAAACACAAATATCTATTACTACCTCATTAACATAATAACAATCACCCCTATCACCCATCTCATCATCCTTAACAAACTCAATCTTATCCAGATGCTTCAATATAGTCACAGAGACAAAAAATTCACATAAACATCACAAAAAACAATTCAAAATAAAACAAACAAATGACAGACTACCTCATTACCAGCATCATCTTCGTCACCTTCCTTAGCATCATACTCACTACTCTCACCAACCTTAGCATCATCTCCATCCAAATGCTATAATCAATTGAAAGGGGGGAAAATAAAGAATTAGGAAATACAACAAAAAATAATCAAAAAATAAATAAGGAAAAATGAACAGAAAATATGAATTTAGTATAAAACATTGCCTCATCATCTACAACCGCTTTACTAGAAAGAGAATCAACTTGGACAGTATCAGATATATGACCATATCTAGGACCCATGCAGTTATTTGCCGGATAGCATCAGCAATCAACTCCTTAAAATTAACTTCAAAACACGTCATACGGCTCTTCAGAAACTTCAGACTTCAGATCAGACTGAGCTTTAACAATTGTGGACAGTAAAGACCTAGTCTCATCTAAAAAACAATCAAACTTGTTTCCCATAGCCGTAACATCTTCCAGTGAAGAAAACTGTAATGAAATGCTAGGACCATCACCACCAGCAGATCGATGGCCACTTTTTAACGAGTTAATGACAGACTTCATTGACTTTATTTCAGCAACAAGATCGCGAATCTGCACACGCCCAGTATTAGCTTCACGAGCTTTTGACAACTCAGACTTCAAACTATTCAACTTAAATTGCAGTTGATCAATCTTTTCTTCAAATGCATCGGTATAATCAGCCTAACGAAAAATAAAAACAAAACACAACAAACACATAAAACATAAAGCAATAACAAATACAGCAGAAACAAAAAATAACTGAAAAACACAAAAAACAACACTTGAACACATATGGAATCAGATGAATAAACCTATTCAAATCTGGGTCTCTTGCCACGGTCTCTGACACCCTCAGCAACAACTTCAGAGGGTGAGCCTCTACGACGCTTCTCCCACGCCGAAGGCTTCTCAAAAACCTTTATTGTCCGCCGTCTACCCTGCTCAACAACCCGTGGAGTGTCCTCAAAATCATCACTCTCAGAAAAATCATTAGAAACATCGTCGCTATCAGAAACATCTTCCACAACTTTCTTCAATTGCTTCTCATTTGTGATCTCAATTGTTGGTTGAGCAGGAATGATAAACTTAAGGCTATCCATATAAGAAAAACCGGCTTCCTCTTCAGTTAGAACTATGTTCTCAACTACAACTTGGGAAAAATACATAAAAATATGTTAAACAGAAAAATCTAAAACAGTATGGAACAAAAAAAAAAGAATAAAAACAAAACAACTTACACCAGGGTTACAGAAGAAGTCATCATTCAGATCACAAGCACTCGGAGAATTAGTTGCGCTCCAATTTACAATACGAGGTACACCAGTCTGAGTATGAACACAAAATTTATCCGCAAAAGTAGGTATGCACTCATACAACCACACCTGGAAGGCAAGCAAAAAACCAGACAGTCTATATGCTTCCTGATCCTGTAGGCCTCTTTTCAACTGGCACAACAACCAAGAAAACATCTGCTTACCTTAGGGAAACCTCTCCGATCTCAGTCCAATTATCAACCAATACAAACATTTAGTGATTGACATTCCTCTTATAAGTCGTAGGATGAAGGTAAAAAGTCAACATGTATAAAATACAAATCTTAACATGATCAGTGTTAGACCATCCTTCAAATCCGTATCAAGACAGAAAAAAGAGTATTAACATCATAATTTGAGATAGAAGAAACATCAGGGAAAAACCTGTTTTTAAAGTCTGAACGGTGAGAACTATAAACGGACACATCATCAGAACTAGTACATAATAAACCTGTCACCATGCAAAACTCTACAACAGAAAATTGTAGATATTTGCCACAAATCCAAAACCACATCTCCTCCTCGTTAGGCTGCTTCACCTCACGTAAAAGAGCATTGTGAACAACCTATGTCTGGAACACAATCTCAGAGTGCTCCAAATAGTACCTAAAGCATGTAGTTCCAAACAAGCTGCGTTGCTTTGGATTTAAACGGTTTTGAACATCACAGATAACACCATGACTTGATTTCGAAGTCATCCTCTCAGTGAACCAGAATCTCAGATGGAGACGGAAATGCCAATCCTGAAAAAAAGAGATAAAATAGTAAGCACACAAGCATATGGAACAAATAGAGTATAAATAAAAGGAAAACAATTTCACAACAGCAATATAAAGAACAAGATACAGAAACAATAAAAAAGACAGCATCTAACAATTAATAAAAGTCACGAAAAAAAGACAGGAGTCAACAACCAGTAATATAAATAGACAACAAATAAAAAAAACCCCACTCAGTTAAACAAAATAGAGAGCAAAACAAAGTACACCAAAAACATATAAAACAAGGCAACAAAAATGTCAGAAAACATAACTTCATAACCAAAATATAAACATAACTTCATAACCAAAATATAAGGCATCATTAATGCAAGTAGCTAATAAAAATCAAAATACATAACCAGAAACATATACTAAAACTAGCGAAAACCTAAAAATAAATTACTATAAAATACATGAGAAATAGCATTCAACAAAAACACATATTAAACAAAAGCAACACCACCAAGAGTTACAATGCTAGATAATACACCCAAATAAAAACAGAACGAATAACAACACTACACACACAATATTATAGCAAAATAGAACAATTGTACGCAGCAAATGAAACAAACAAAATAAAAAATAATCGTAGAAACAAAATTAGTAAACAAAAACAACAAAAAAAAGAAGCAATAAAACAATAATCGGCACCTCAGGAACAGTAGAAGATTGAACCCTAGCCTTCTTCCGCCGAACAGGACCAACAGCTTTCTTCACACCACTCACAGTATTCTTCTTCTTCGGGACCTTTTTCTTCCGCTGACTAATACTCGTGGAATCAAAACCAACACGCTCTGCTGGCTTTGAGGGCGCAGCAAGTGGAAAACTACTACGAGTTCGAACCATTGCTAACTAGACGATAAAATCCAACTAACCTCGACAAACAAGATTAAAAAAAATAATAGCTCAGATAATGATACCAAAGAGAAACGGCCATAATCGAAGTCACGAAGAAGACACAAAGAGAGAAACAGACAGTGACTTAAAAAATTTGGGGATTCTTTTCCAAAATATTCTATAGAATGATTTTATTTTATTTTTAAAATATTATATAGTACCTGATATTTGCAAAAAAGGCCACTGGATCAGGGAAAGAGTAAATGGGCTGAAAAAGGGGCCTAATCAGCCTAATTAACCCTTACTAAATAGAGAGCAATCTTGGTCCGCGCAGACCCAAGCCATAAATTAAGCTGGCCGTGTTGTAAACAAAATGGATGGAGTATGAGTCCAATTATTTTTATGGATTCCTTTACAAAATGGCTAATTATTTTAGGTAATTTACACCTAACGTCCCCCAACTTTTTAAGTATTAATAGATTACGACTCCAACCTTTATTTCTCCTTGGCTGGGTCCTCAACCTTTTAAGATTGTTACACCTAAGGTCCCTAGTGATGGGAACAATATATTTCGGCCATTAAGTTGGAGGTATTATGGTAAAATACAAAAACTATAAGAATTTTCTGCGACAATTATCAATCTATTTTAATCTTTATAATAAAAGCTATAAGAATTGAAAATAAAAATTTCCTTTACTTTGTATAATTAACTTTTTCTTATATTAATTAACCCAATTAAAAAGAAGAACACACTTTTGTATTGCTATCTTCAAGTTCATGTTCTCCAGACTCAAGAATTTCTACAAAAGTCATACTTTGTTTTTTACTCATAGTTACGAAATGAATAAATTGTAATATGTAATATCTTTATTCCTTCAATTATTATCTAATTAAAATCTTTATAGTCAATTTGTCTTGTATTCTATTTAATACTTTCTTAACTAACATATCTCCCTCCCATATCCTTTTCTATGGAAATTCTCAAATTCTTTTCTTTGATTAGAACTCAATTCTACCTAAAATTCCTCACATTCTAAAATCCACAACACAATCTTATTAGATTTTTTTTTTATAATACCTTTTGAATAACACTATAATCTTCGTCTAATTGAACAACAAAATCTTATATATATATATATATTCCTAATTGATGTTCCTAATTTAAATATTCTTATATGTACAATACAATTGTTTATATGAATAAATATTGAGCTGATACATATATCATGGTAAAAATAATTATTCTGAAATTATGCAACATTTTTTAAGGATTGTATTGTTTATTTGTTAGGCAATACATAATAAAATGACGTATTATATGGTCAAAATAGTATGTGGAGTGGATATAATCTCATAATTATAGAATTTTTATCTAAATCGATATCAAGCGGGTGCATGTACTATGGTACATGTTTGATACATAATATTAAATTAGTAACTAATAATATTAAATAAGTTACATGATTTGAACAGTAAATTAAAATAAAACATTAAATATGTATTTAAGCAGTATGTTTAAAAATATTAGTCAAATCTTTCCTTGATTTCCGCAAATAAAATTATACAAACCTAAAACAAAAATTCATACTAATAGAAAAATCTAAAACTGAATTAAACTCATTATATTATCTTACACAATTTTCATTATATTATCTTACAATTTTTTTCTAATTATTAATTTTAAAAAATTTAATTATTTTCATTCCAACTGCGTCCCATAAAATTGGTCCATTTTTCCTTTTTCATCTGTCTTAAAATATAGTCCACTCTCCTGTTAAAAAAGTAGTTGCAATGTTACTTTTCTTTTATAACCCTATTTAATATGTATTTTAATCGATAAAATAGTATTACTTAAAAATAGAATATTTAATAAATGAAGTGGTATATTAGGGATATATGATATTAAATTTTACATTTTCAACATTATTAATTGCAATTTTTTTTAATATTTATGGAAATTGAAATTGTACTATAATATATTCTTATTTTGCAGATAGTCCTAAAATACTAGAAATTTTTTCAAATATATATAAAATAAAACAATAATTAATTTTAGACATAACTATTAACAGATTAACTTTGGATGAAAATTTTTGTCATATTAATATTTTATTTATCAATATAATTATTACACCTCTAACGATTGTCATTATAAGATCATGCTACTTTTTTAAGGATTATATTTGTTATTTGCTAGACTAAAATAGCACCGTGAGATTATGAGTATTTGTACAAAATAAAAGGAAGTATCACTTAGTTAAAAAGGTATGTGAGGAAATGAGGTATTACTTTCTTATGGGTATGAAGATTTCTATGTGAACGGGTATCGATCGATTAGACTGTTAACAGAGGTATGTCTAAGGTACTTTCTTATGTGCATGAAAATTTTTATCTAGATAGGTATCGAGCCAATACGGGTATGTACATGCCTAATACGTATTATTAGATTGTTAACTAATAATATTAAATAAGTTAGATGATTTAAAAGTAAAATATAGTAAAGTATTAATTTAACGTGTCAAATACTAAATCAAAATTTTATATTTACTGATTTTATTATGCAAATCCGATGACACGTATCTGTTCAATGTTTTATAGTTCATTATTATTGACTTTTTTTTTTCAAATTAGTCTCTCGTGCAACGCACGAGTGAGATGCTAGACTCATAGTTGTAATAGTTGATTATAATTCAATCATTTGACTACTAATTATTACAACTTTAGATAGGTTGGACGTGTAAACTTACACGACGTCTTTGCAGAAGACCCAGAATTACAGATTCAGTTATGCAACCAAATTTATGTTCAATACTCATGTATTTTACTACAAATAAATATTATGAATTTCAGAAACTGTTTTGAAATTAAAAACAGATGATGTAAATGACATATCACCAACTACAAGTACATTAATGCTTACCATAAACCAAAGACGCGTAAACATGAGAAGTTATTCAAATTTTCCACTGTTATCAGTCACTGACAAATTTTAGATATAACAAACTATGTTTTCCTGAATGTATTCGTTATATTTTGAAATATGGGTGGAAGGGGGGGGATTAACTGTCGACTAAATTCTATCTCCCTGTGACAAAGGCATAATAGAAATTATGTGCAAAAGAATAAATTATAAGGAATAAATTTATGGGTGGAAGGGGTGATTAACTGTCGACTAAATTCTATCTCCCTGTGACAAAGGCATAATAGAAATTATGTGCAAAAGAATAAATTATAAGGAATAAATTTCGAAAAGTAACCTCGATAATGACAAGTAGCATTTCCAACTTCGAATGACTTTATCATCAACTTTTGTCGGAACAATATACTTTCTTGCAATTCGAACTTTAATAATCCAATTCGACTTACTCTTGTCCGAGTCCTTGAGTTTGGTGATAACCATTTTAGCTTATAAAGTCATTGTAGACCAATATGTTCTATAGAAGACAGAATTAACCATAAAAGAATGAATTTCAATTTTAAATTGTAATTATATATAGACGACAACACTTGACGTTTAATAAAGTAGTGAGCGGTTACTTTAACTCAACATTAAAACGATTAAAGGAAATTAAAATTAAAAAAAGGACAAAAAATAAGATTCAAGTTTTGGTATATAGAAAAACAGTAATGGGTTTACAAAAAAAAAAAAAGAAGAAGAAAAAGAACAAAAAGATAATGACAGTTATCAATGGTGGGCAGTTGCGTATATTAATGAGACAATTTAAACAATCTATGTTTTAGAAAAAAATAGTTCTATAAAACTTATCAAAAAATTAAAGTAAAAAAATAAAAATAACATAAAAAAATCTCTTAAACAAGAATCTGAACCCAAATTAAATTTTTTCCAATTGATATTTTAATTTTTTTACTTTTATTATTAGATTACAAAATATGAATTGCGAAGTCTTCCCAACAAAATAGCATTTTTGACCGGCACTGATGTCTGCAGGAAGCGCCCCCGCCCCCCCCCCGCCCCCACAACGGGGTAAAGAGTTGGGGGGGGGGGGCTTACGTCTTACTCAAACGACGGCGTTCTGATTTTTCATATTATCCACTATCTTGTCCCGTTGGCCTCTGGCCCCGTGAACCTCAAGCAGCTCTTCGTGCATAATGGGTAGCGGTATTATGATGTATTGTCACGGAATGCTGTTTTCCCGCCATGGTAGGATAGTAACTGCTGCACTTGAGCCGCCAATTAATGGTGGTGGTACTAGCGGAGGAGGCGGTGGCGGATTGATCTCGAGGTGGAAAGTGTTAGAGCAAGTGGACAAGGAATTGAGCAACGGAGATGAGAGGGCAGCATTGAGTCTTGTTAAGGATTTACTGGGCAAGCCCGGTGGTCTCCGTTGCTTCGGCGCCGCCCGTCAGGTTCATGCCTTTTTACCCTTCTCATTTATTGTCTAATTCTTTCCTGGGTGTCAGCTGTTATTGTGAAATTGTCATTTGAAGGTTTAAAATGGGTAGATTATTGATGAGTACTTGGAGAACCTAACAGCAGAATCTGCTTTTACTGAATACTGCTTCTCACTTCTCAGAATTCTATTTGAGTTGCTACAGATTCTTCCGTAATCATATTTTATTTTATTTAGCAACAACCAGAAGTTTGAACTTTAAAAGCATCCCAGAATTTTAGTGTCCAAGAATATCTGCTTTGACGGTTTGACATATCATTGAAGATAAGAGGTCTGGAGCCCTAACTCTTGCCCGGACTTCTATTTATGAAAATTGTTGACAACGTAATTGGTAAAGCAGTCCCACCCTCCTTAGCATCTCTAATGCAAAGTCCAGGTGAAATGTCTTAGGTGTATATGTGTCAAACAATATTGACATTACATTTAAAAAATTCTCCAATGCAACAATGTCAACATTGTATATTTCTCAAGTTATTATTAGGGATTTTGAAAAAAAGAAAGAGAGAGAAATATATTGATTGAATAAATTAATGCTGTGCTCTTCCGATCTACAATGTCATCTCATGACATTCTCTAAGTCAATGTAAAGCATTTAATGTGCCAAATCATCACTTTTTTGCCAATTGTCATATTATTTTATGATGAGTATGACTATGCATTGGATATGCTCTTAGTATTTCAACCGCAACTGGTTGACATGTAGCAATAAAAGGGAGACATGTGGCAATAGGAGGGAAGTTTCTTTTTATTCTTTTATTATTGTTATTTTTTCTTTTAAATTGGTCCATGTAAGAAGGAGCCAGCTGATGGTGCAGTAGTGTGCCATCCAGATGGTAGGACATCTTTTTTGGGTAAAGAATGAATTGACCTGCACATTAATATATTATAAATGGTATACGTTTCTGTACTCGTGTAAGTGCCACGACTGTTTGAAGAATATCATGAATCATGTCTGTACTTTTCGGGGAACCTATTCTTTCTTGATGATGATCCCGAGCATGTTTCTCTTCTATCTTGCCTTTCTTCTTACCATTTTCTGCCTAGTTTTCTGAAATTGTATTTGGTGTAGTCTTCAGGATGTCAATGCTCATGTAAAATTTGTTGAATGTGTAACTTCTACTTAACTTTATTGAATAGACTTATTGCAGATACCCCAGAGGCTCTACACTTTGGATGAGCTGAGACTGAATGGAATAGAAACTGCATCTCTTCTAGCACCAGTAGATACCACACTGGGTTCTATAGAGAGAAACTTGCAGGTTGCTGCTCTGTTGGGAGGAATAGCTGCATGGAATGTGCTAGGATTAAGCCCACAACAAATTCTATTTTCTTCCCTCGGTTTGTTGTTTCTATGGACCTTAGATGCGGTATACTTATCTGAACTACTACCCTTAATATTCTACAGTGATTGTATGAGATGTAGGACCAAACAAACATATATAATCTAGGGCACTTTTTTTTTACCACGATAGTTTAATATATAAGACTAAACTTATTTTCATTGGAAGAAAGATATCGAGTTAAAAGTGTTACTTAAATGGCTTTCTTGTGTCTGTACATGTGTGTCTGTGTCCGTGTGCAGTACTAGTTCCCCTCGAGTGATCTTGGTGGGTTTTGTTATTTCATAATCTCATGTTCTTTGAAAGACAAAAGGGAGTTCCGGTCAAGCTATAGTTAAGAATACTGCTTGGGCTTTTTAAGTGTTATGCCTAGGTATATATCAACTCGATAGACACTCAAACACGATACCATATTTAACTTAAGTTTTCTAATTAGTGACAATCTAATTCAATGAACTCTCTTAAGAGGTTTTGCTCACTGAACCTGCTTCTTTAAACTTGTCTAACCAAGCTAATAGCATTTGAACGAATCAATGCATGCCTAGGTATGCTTCTGTCGTTGCCTATTGCAGACACAGGAATAATCTTGTGCCATAAAAGATTATCACTGTTAAGTAGGGAAAAATGATCTTATATACTGTGACATTGTTACGGTCTTTCTACATCTTTTAAATCCATTTCTTAAAATGAATGATTAGATTATATTGAAATCTAAATAAAAAGCTTGGCCAAATTCATCAATTATTTCTAAGTAAGCATTCAGCCAATAAAATAACCTTGCCCTGTGCATCTATAATTTCCCTACTTTAAAAGAAATTTTACTTCGTAAAAGTGATTTATCAAACAAAGGCATAATTATTGTCTCAGTGTCGTAGTAATTGGTTGGTATTATAGTTATATATATTAACTTCGTTATTTTTTTATTAGTTGTTGTAGACTTCTAAATTGGTGAATTATGACAGGACCATGCTACACGTACTACCTGCTCTACAACTTTTTTTTATAACCTGCACACATGGCAGAAATATATTATTTTCTGCACAAACGTCAAAATGCAAGACTTCACAGGATAATGCCAAATGTGCAAGTTGTAAAATAAGTTGTATGAATGGTCGTACATAAAGATTTATCCATTATTACAAATAGAGCATCAGCTATATCATTATAAACCTATAAAAATTCTTTACATCTGGTTTACTTTCTGCCACTCAATTGTTTTGCAATTTGTGCAGAGCCCTGGTCATTTTAGTCATTTCAGGTCACTTTATGTATTTTTTTTGAGAAACAAAATACCCTTTATTCTCCTTGCCACCTCTATTCCTAGAAAGCATTTAAGCAATCCAAGGTCTTTAATCGTAAATTCCTTGGTGAGCATAGATTTAAAACTTCCCATTTCTTCTATGTGATCACCTGTCAATATAATGGCATCCACATAAACTATTAGAATAGCCTCCTTGCCTTTCTTTGAGTATTTTAATAATATAGTGTGACCGGACTGTGCTTGAATGTAATTAGGTGTCTCAGTAACTTTGGTAATCATGTCAAACCAAGTTCTTGGAGATTGTTTAAGTCAATAGAGGATAAACTTCAATACCTAGTGGAATATCCATGTGTACCCCATCTTCAAGATTACAACTGAGGAATGCATTTTCTATCTCTGATTGCTGTGAAGACCACTAGAAATTGGCTGCTGTATAGAGTAACGCTCTTATGGTATTCAACTTTGCAAAAAGTACAAATCTTTCTTCAAAATATATATCATAAATTTGTGTGAGCCCTACACTACAGGTCGCTCTTATCGTATTCAACTTTGCAAAAAGTACAAATCTTTCTTCAAAATATATATCATAAGTTTGTGTAAGCCCTCCGCTACAAGTCCTGCCTTGTACGATGCACCCATCAACTTTGCATTTGAAACTGAGAATTCATTTACATCCATGCACCCATGTTTTATTTTTCTTTGATGGTTGGGTTCATACTTCAATGGCATTTTGCCATTCTGACTTCAAAAGCGCCTCATGTTTATTTTGTGCAGTCTTAGTTGTGGACATTTTAGCATGAAAACAGAATCTTTTGATGACAATCTGTCATAGGAAAGAAAACTAGAAATTGAGTGCTGAGTGCATGAGCGAATGCCCTTTCTTCTTTAGCAATGGGCATTTCAAGATTAGCGTCTTCATATGAGTTTAGGACGCTATTAATCGGATTACATTGGCTTTCTCTTTTACAATGATTTTCCTTATTTAAACTGGGTTCGACTCCCTAGCTTTGCTTAGGTGATGTATATTGATCTTTGAGTCTTCTTGTGAAGACATAGTTCTGAAATATTTTGCAAGTTGTTGAATTTTAGTTCATTGCTAAGCTTGAGAATCTGGTTTTCGTAGAGTGAAAATTTCTGTTGGAAGAGGACTAGTATCAGAATGATAGGAATCCATAAGCTGAGTTAACGTTTGACTAGAACTAGAGTTATGTGAATTTGAATTTGAAATGAAATGTGAATTAGAATTGGAAATAGGAATGTAATTAGAAGAGTGTAATGTGCACCAAAGTTCATTTGTTCGTTCACCCCAGAAAAATAGGATAGCTGAAGGGACAAAATCAGCATATTCTTGAGGTTGCTCGATTACTTATGTTTACAAAAAAAAATGTACCTAAACATTCTAGGGTAATCCATACTTAAAGTCACTTAGTTGATTAATCAAATCCAATCTTGAATCTTAAATTTCAAAAATCCAATAAATTCCTTGAAACCTGTATCCCAAAATTAAACTCATTATTTATCAAAAAAATAAAAAATAAAATAAACTCATTACTAATTTACCTTCAATAGTTTTTGGTTTTTCAGCATTCATTCATATTTTTGCACAAAATCTAAGCTTGATCCTAAGATTAAAAATGTATTTCATGTTTGTAAGGTACTCATTTCACCATAAGATTACAACATTATGAATCTACGATGCCCTTAATTTCACATTTTTTGACTATTAATCCTACCCGAACCTACTCTTCAATTTCAAAGCCTAGTTCTCATTTCGTTTCAAAGTCCAATTCTAATAACTATGGTTCTCTGCTAGAATGTCTATTCCACTTAGTGATTCCAATAATTTTTGCTCTAGCATCTTCCAACTGAATTGTTGGGACAGATAGATTTCAAGGAATAAATTGGTGTTTTGAAATTTAGGATTCTAGAATGCATTTGGTTAATCAAATCAATGGTTGGGAATGGCTTCGCCGATAATTGTTGTTTTAAGTACATTTGTTCTCAACATTAGTCATCAGCAACCTTGAGAAGATCTTGCCTTTTCCTTAGATCTGCTACTCCGTTTTGCTCTGAAGAATGAAGACATGAACTTTGGTGTATGATACAATTTTTCTAGTAGATAATTTCGGGAATAGAAGTATTTTTGTATTATCTCTTCAAAAAAATTGAACTTGAGTTTGGAACTGTTTTTCAATCATATCTTTGAACTTTTGAACATCAGGTCCATCTTTTAATATTTTTCTCATTAAGCATACCTGAGTCGTAATATGAGTATGATCATCTATGAAGAAAATAAATTACTGTGCACCTGTAATTGACTAGATCTAATGAAGCTGTGACGAAGATCAAATTGCTCCTTGCTGAATGGAGCTGCTATTTCAGGCTCTAAATTATCACTTTAGGTCCCAATAAATCCTTTCGCTTCACCATCCTATCTGCATTCTCTGAAATTTGGTTTCTTGGTTGCTGGCTTCTTGACATATTTTCCAACATGAATCCTTATTCCTTAGCATCCATGATTGCCACAGTGATCACACCTTCAACATCCCTTTGAGCCTGTTGTCATAACTCTTTTGATGATTACTTTTAAGAAACTAATGCCAATCCTTGAGTGTTTAGCATCGACTTGTTATCTTTAAACATAAATTTTCTTTGGATCTCCTCATGATGAATCTCATAAATGCTTCTCGAATAGAAGTGGTTTGGCAACCAAAATTCTTCCACAAACCTGATCACAGTTCCTGTCAAACCGGCCAAGAAGGTTAATAATCGATATCTTTCCGCTATCTTCCTGTAATGAATCTTATCATTGGGGCATGCCCACTTAAGTCCTTCGACATAGTCCAGCTGCTACAATATTGAGAGAGGATGGTGTAGTATTTAGGATGTTTCTTTCACCTGGCTTGAGAGCATGTAATCTGCTCCTCAGTTCAAATAACTTTGTCATGTTCTGTTTCTCGGAATAAGCATGCTTGGTGGAATCCAGATTCCGGCAGCCGTTTCATAGAAGAGGAATATCTGCTCAATGTTGTTATCCGTTGATTTTATAAGCCATGACACATTATCGTGTTACTTTTTGATTTCTAGTCTGAGTTTATAAGCCATGACACATTATCGTGTTACTTTTTGATTTCTAGTCTTACTTTGGGTTGTCTTTCTCTGGCATTGTGATTTCATTGGTGAGATAGCGGTCCTTGCATTTGCTGCTTATGGACATCATTTCAGGTAGTGCCCACTGTAGACCGTTTCTGCTGTTCAGTTCATATGAGAAGATTAGGGCCTTCAGTAGAGGTGTTCCCCATTGAGACGTTGGAAGAGTTCTGAAGTAACTTCTAAGGATGTGGCATTCTTCTCTTCAGAATTTTTCATGATTCGAGATTACCATGAAGATCTTGAGAGAATTAATGTTAAATCTGAAGAATAGTACAACACAAGTAGCTGAGGACCTGAGGCCATTCCCATTTTGATGGAACTGAACCTGATCTAAACCAGAATCTTTATCTAACGATCCTTAAAGCTATAAGCTAACCATTATTATATTATTGCATATGTCAAATACACATAAAACAGAAAAATGAACTAACTAATCTAACTTATTTGATTTTCGACGCTTCTTTTTAACCATGCGTAGCTCAACTTGTTTCCTTCATGCTACCATGGTCTTCATATAATTTACTATCTGCTTTAAAGTGGTTGTGCATAGGTTTCTTTCAACGGCGGAGTCAGTTTCTTGGTTCTTGATACAATCGGCCATTCGATCAGCCAAAAGTACCATAATAGGGTTGTCCAAGTAAGATTCTCTCTCCCTTTCTTCATGCCCTACTTTCAATGCATATGTGTCTTAGGGCTTCTCTTTTGCACCTCCCAGTAGCATCTATTATTTATTTATTTATTATTTTTACTGACAAAATATTGTATGGCTCCATGTTTGCTTCCTTTTTTAATGAGATAATTATTATCCACTTGTGACCTAGCATGAGGCTGGACATTTCTTGATTGCATACTTGCTTGGCATCCTGCCAAGGGGATATACTCTAACCAGCTTGGAAGCTTTGAAGAAGGAAGGATCACTCAATGTTCAGGCAGGGACTGCTTTTGTAGATTTTGAATTTCTTGAGGAAGTAGGTTCTCTTCTTACAATTTCTACAGTTCTTTCAACCTCTTATTTTGCACTCTAATCTTTTTCTGACTCCAGAATTTTTGCCATTTGTTATATTGAGATTTGGGCCTGAACTGCCGTGCTTATAAGTGCATTGCATCTTAAGATGCTTTCATTTTTGGGACTAAGTTAAGAATAAGATTTTTATTGTTTAGTTGTACGCTACCCTTCTTGCATTGCTTACGGTTATAGATATTAAGAGGTTTTCTCTTGCTCAGCAAATTGCTGTTTTGTGTGTTCTGTTGATGCTAGCATTATAAGAGGTTGATAATACATAAGATCGTGCCTTTACTCTACAGTGCCTATTTGAAATTATAAAGAAAAGTGAAGGATCCAAGAGTATCTACTCACAATTATGTGAGTATTTGACATATTAGCGTATTCTGGTTTACCATCAATGAAAGATCCCACACCACGGTCAACTTCAACATAAAGTGAAACAAATTCTCAGAACCCAAGTTTGAGAAGTTAAAATTTCAGCCATAAGAAACTAAAACAAATCTCCAATTGAAAATTTTAGTGAATACATAGGCTATCCCCATTAGATATGACCTAAAATATAAAATGAGAAGGATCTTTAAAGGATGTTTAATGATGTATTGTTGTTTATGTATATAGTGATCTAAAGTGCTATCCAAATATAGATCTGCTCATTGTGATCACCAACACACACACACACAGAGGATTTTGAACCTAAAAATGATGTGGAGTGGTGAAAGGATGGCATTCTGTGTAAGCTATACTCAATAGACTAAATATCTGTTGTTGTATGCGTCTTTTTTTCATTGCAGGTAAACAAAGGAAAGGTTTCTGCCACGGTGTGCTACTTTTCTTTCCTTTGAATTATTATTTCAATATTCAGAAATGAAATCCGGAAAATACTGCTGACAGTGCTTCTTTCAGACATTGAACAGGTTTACATGTATAGCACTAGCAGGTGTGGCAACTGAGTATCTTCTTTTTGGTTATGCGGAGGGAGGTCTTGCAGATATTAACACGGTATTTTTGGCTCTCTCTGCTCTTTAAACTTTTCCTCCCTTCCATTTTTTAGTTTTTATCTTTTGAAACTTCAAATGTTACAAATTCTAGAATCAGGCTGTTTCGTGAAGGTAAAATGTCAGACTCTCGTGTTACACAAATTTTCTGAACCTCTGCCTCATTTATGCTGAGATTATGCATTTTTTAGCCATTCAACATATAGAAAAATGGCTAACAAAGCAAGTAGAGGGCTGTGCAGGGAAGTTCTTGCTAGTATGCCCAGATGATTCTTGCTTCATTATGTGAGAAAGCATACTTTCTTTTTACATTTGTAGTAATCTAAGAAATTGCGAAATTGTAGTAATAATCCATAGGGCATAAAATGCATTGTTGTGAGAGTAAATTGGATAAAAAATTAGGGCCCGTATGTCTTTGATTTTCTCAAAATCAATTTTCGCCCAAATCCATTTTTATTCACGCATCTATTCATTAAAATAATTCGCATGTAAATTTGTAACTTTTCCTTACTTTTCAACCCACACGTTCTCTCAAAAAATCAATTTTCACAAAATCAATACTTACAAAAACAAAATCGTACGGGGCGCCTAGTCAAGCTATGACAACCTTCTCATGCCACCTAGCCTTGCCAGTGGAAGGGACACTGTCTGCTTCTCTCTTTTTCTATTTCCATTCATATATAAACATAAAGGAAGATTTTTTCTTTTAAATAAATTATTATTGTTTAACGAGAAAAATATATCAATATCGTCCCTTTGGACTAGGTGTTATGCAAGAGTTGATCTTTTTTGTAGGTTGGAAAAGGTCAAAGACACACAACATAATTTTCCCAGTTATTCTGCATCATGTTTACTCGTCGATCTTGTAATGTAATTTCTTGCCCATATGTTTGGCAGTTGGATAGATTACTCAAGAGCTTTGGTTTCACTCAGAAGAAGGCTGATTCTCAAATAAGATGGGCTGTACTAAACATTGTCTTGATTTTGCGGCGTCACGGAAAAGCCCGAGCGATGCTTGCAAGATCCATGTCTGCAGGAAGATCTGTTGGTTCTTGCATTGACATCATTGAGAAAACGATTGGTGATGCTGATTTGTAGATACAACTCTATAACTATCAACTTGCAAGTTTTGATATTATTTTTTCATTTAGGGGCAAAAAAAAAAAAAAGGTTGTACTTGCCCGAGTATTGTGTATATGCTAAAGCTGTAATTTGGGTTAATTATAACAAAGGTCACTAAACTTTCATTCTACCTGCAAACAGATCAACTGAACTTTATTATACTTTAACTTAATCAATCAGGTCACTTAATTTCAATTGCTAACAATCAAATCACTGAACTTTTATTTACTTGCAATAAAGTCACTCCATTAACATGACATATTATTACTTCATCATTAAATTAAAGTCTAAGAAAATAAGAAATATAAAACGCCAACATATCAATGTGATATAACACACCAGGAACTTTTAATATGTCATTAATTTCCCTTAAATTATCGAATGCCCTATTTATTGAGTTACATAATTACAATTAAATCAAAGTCCACTTATTGAGTGACATAATTACAATTAAATCAAAGTTTAGTGATCAAATTAATGGTAATCAAAGTAGTGTGACGTGATTGCTGGTAAACTAAAGTTCAATAGTTTAATTACAAATAAAGTATAAGTTCAACAAAAATAATCTCCCACCAAATGTTTACAAGGTCGGACTTAACCATAAGTTGAGCATGTCTTTGCTTAGAGAAGGCCCAATTTCGTGGACCTCCTTTTTTTTTTTTTGGTCCTTTCAAATTCTTGCCACCCAAAGCACTGAAATACAAAAACCCAACCCAAAAATTTTAATTTGAAGTCGTACTCCTTAGTTCTTTGTCTTCTTGAGTTTGTTCCTTCAGCTTTCCAAATTCAAGTGTCAGTCATGTTCATTTTCTCATCTCAATTAGAAGTTGACACTTGCGGATTTTTTGATTTGTGAACTGTTATTTAACATTCTTTTTGTCCAACAAACTAGTTATTTTGTTTTTTATTATGGAATTATAGTTAGTATCGTTGGTTTTTCTACTCTATTTTAGCTAAATATTTAAATAAAAAAAGACACTCATTATAGGAGGCTCATTTTTAGAGCTTCACTTGGAGCCCTATTGAGGATAGGTCCGGCTCTGAATATATGCTAAGAGTACCCGTCATACGTATATGTAGCGAAAGATTATTGAAAAGCCTACACACAGTGAGCCCTCTATGTTGGGCTCATACAGTTGTCCAATAATCTCCTGTCGTCCCGCCATACATATGGGAGATCGGAACTAATAAGTTCAGTGATCTAACTACTCGCAATTGTTGGCGGGTGATCAAAACTGGTGGAAGTTGAGTGACTTTTGGTAAAATAAAATCAACCCTTGTTTGGTTTGGATGATTATTGCTCTTTGATACTTCTGCAACATATACCACTCTTCTCGTCTCGTAAAAACTTTAGAGAGGCACACAGTACATTGAATTTCTGTTGATTAAACACACAGTACATAGAATCGGAAAAGTATATCAGTGGAATTATCAAAGGAACGGACTGTAAAGTCAAAGCTTCCAGATCCCTCCGACATATACAATATAAGTCGTCATCGTACGTGTGGGAACGTTCACGCATGAAATTAGAAGTTATATAGAGTCATCATAACATTAATAAGTCTTGTAATCCATGGAGGTTCAGTGGCTTCTGGTGTGCCACGGGCTGGTGACGTTGTTGGTGGTGGTGTCGTTCCTCTGCGGCCAGTGGCCCATTTTCCAGGGCACATTCATTCAGAAAATTCACCTTTTCATCACATTTGGCGCCTGCGATTATTTCCGGTATATACCCCTTATTTTCCTTTAGTTCGCGGGTCTGTCATTTGACGTTTCTGCAAATTAATTTGTGGTTCTGTATTTAGTGGGCTAATTATTCTTTATTTATTGCTTTTGTAGGCGATTTATTCATTTTGTGTTTGGGTCTAGAGGCAGTAATGCCCTAGACTCCGTTGAGTATTATTGCTGCGACCGTCCTAATCCCATTTTGCAGGTTTGCCCTTTTGGTATATTGACACACTGATGTAGTATTACCTAATTGCTATTTCCTTTGAGTTATTTTTTGAAGGATTATCGTACGGTTATGCTGTTCTCGTGCCATTTTTGTGGGTGGTGTTGTTATTACAAAATGGTGCATGGATATTTCTTCAAAGAAAAAGGTGCATGGGGTCGAATAATAAGAAGCTGACTGTAATTCTTCATATCACATACTAGCTTGGTGGTATTGTCTGTATATTCATCTGCCTGCTTCATATTTGTCGCGTTCTTGATTAACTTCAGAATTAACTTAGAGTTCTAATCAAATAAACATTGTCCATAGCATCATTTTTTTTTAATCATCATGTTTCTTTGGAAACATCTCTGTTGTTTGCTGAAATTCTATCAGTCATGTGTATAGAATCACAACTTGGACCTTGGATGCAAGTGTGATTTAGAGTTTGTTTGGAAGAGATTTTGATATATAGATTGTGTGGAAATGAGGAAATGTTAATTGAATTACGAGTTCTTCTCTAAAAATAAAAAGAGAAAAACAATTTGCATTTGGAAATCAGTATGAAGGGGAAAAATGATTTTTGGAAAATCTCTCTAAACAAGCTCTTAGATATGATGATTTTTGAATCATCCTCTAGGAGTATGAGTGAAGGAGATTAATTTATGATAGAAATGAAGTGATATTAATACATAATTTGCTGATATAAAGAATATTAGCTCTTGAACATATTTCGTATTAGGAGGGTTCAAAAATATAGTTGGTGCACTGAACCCCAGTACTGAACATTTCTCTGTGGATTTGGAGGAAATGATGTATAAGACACATATGATTGCCTATGTTTGTTTTCTAAACCCAAAATATCTTTTGGTTTAACCATGCTAACTTTGAGGTAGCTATGTAAATCCTCTTCCTCCATTTTGCTCTAACAGAAGTGTCGGCCTTAGTCAATGTGATCTTAATATATTAGGTCAAAGTTGCTCACCAATAATTAGTTATTCTATCACTTTGAAAGCTCTACCCACTTTGAGCTTTAAAATTGATAAAATAGGGGCAAGTGTTTATAAGACTAGATGAGTTTATGTCTAACAAAATATTTAGTTTCTAACAGCTTTTGTGCTTGGTTACTGGATTGCTGTGCACGTGCCAGAACCTGATTAGCGTATTCTTTTGCAGCTTTGGCAACTCTCAAAATCTTATGCTGAGTAGCAAGTTAGATTATTTTGCTAAACGAAACACTGGCCAGTGTGGTAATATCAATCCTGCAAAGAGATACCACGATAGGATTAGCTTTTGAAATTATTAATGCATTTGAATATACTTAAATTCCAAAGAGTATGATGATGCAGAGGAAAATGATCATGTTATCTTGTTTCCTCTTTAATGTTAACCATTTTGTAGAGAATTATTTTGTCATCATCTTTCCTTTGGATGCAGGTGATATATTTGGGTATAATTGGAGCTATTTATTACTTTATTGTGACGTCATCCTTCCGCTACATTCCTGGGTACTACTTAAGTGGAGTGCACAGGTGTTGATGGTACTCTTGTGCCCGAGATTTGCGCTCTGATAGACTGTGTCTGTATGACTTTCTGCTGATCGTTATGTATAATTGCAGGTATTTGAGCTCATTGGCAGTTGGCGTTGGTATTATTCTCTTCCTATTGACTAGCTTTTCAGATCCAGGAACCGTGAATTCTGCAAATGTCTCCAAGTACATTTCTGCTTATCCTTATGATAATATTATCTTCTTGGAGAAAGAATGTTCTACTTGCAAGATTCCAAAGTAGGTGGATCATATTTTTTTTTCCGATTTTTAAATGTTGTATGAAAAAATACTGACTGGATTTACTTTTCCTCCCTCCGTCATTCAGGCCCGCTAGGTCGAAGCACTGCAGCATATGTAATCACTGTGTTGCTCGGTTTGATCATCATTGTGGATGGATGGTTTGTTTGACGAAAATTTTCTCTATCCACTTGATGAAAGTTCAAATTCCATGGGCTTTGTATCATTAGGGTTTGTCATTTGTCTTAAGATTTTGAAAATTTTTTTCCTTGTATTTGTTGCAGAACAATTGCATAGGGGAGAGAAACACTAGATACTTCATGGCTTTTATCCTTTGGTGAGTTATAAATTGAAGAATATTTCTTTCATAACCAGGAAAATTATTTTTTAGATATTAACAATTGAAGAATATTTCTGTCATAACCAGGAAAATTATTTTTTAGATCTTGTTAATATTCTTTACATTTTTATCCTCAATATTTATGAACATTTTTTTGGAGGGCAAACAGATGAAAGTATATGACCATTTGAAATTGCAGTGATAATTATCAATGCTTACTCTCTCTCTTTTTAATTTTATTATTTTATTTTTTATTTTTGTTGCTGTTCCAGGGCTGTAGTCTCCTTTAAATTAACATTTCTTAAAACTCATGCAGGCATTTTGTTATCTGTATTTATGGAATAGTAGCCCTTTTGTTGGTTCTTGCTGGTAGGCTGAAAGAATTAAAAGTAACCTACATTCTAACAGGTGCAATTCATTTTCCTGATATTTCCTAGTTGGTTATGGAGTTCGATGATTATCGGAGCAAACATCTCTACTTCTTTCTTATTGCAGAATATTACGGCATTGACAATTCTTTGAGGGCCCTGGCTCCAGATGTTGTACAAGTAAGTAAATTTTTACTTTCTGTCAAAACCATGAAGTAGGAAATGTAATTACCAACCTTGAATTATTTTTCCTAGGAGTGAAACCAGGAAAGGGACTTAAGTAGCTGTGTCTATTTTGCATTGACAATGGTTTTTTGTTCAAAGAAATTATAATATCAACAATGCATTTGTATGTTGGGATAATTTTTCACGTTAAATTGTTGCAGACATGACCTAACTTGAGCAGAAACTGTCTGAAGTTTCAAACGCCTTTGTTTTCGAATTGAATAGTTAATGAGATAAAATCCAGTATGCTATCTAGTGAGGTAAAAGAGATCTCAAGACATCCAATGGGGAAAAATGCAATCATCTGTGACATTACCTGCGAATGCAGGGGACCCGTAGTACTGATGGTCCACTGATATACTTCACAGGGATCAATTTAATTATTATTCTTGTTTATTTATTTTCGAGTTGTTACATTCGGTTGAATGGGAGATATATTCATATACTACAGGTAGTCAGAATTTTGTCATTTCTCTCTCATTATATCTTTCTATTGATCATTCTCTGTCTTATGGCAGTGGCTGTTGAGCGCATACAACACTCAGATCTAATAATCATGTTTCTAGCAGTAGTTTCTCTGCTACTAGCTGGGTTCTTTGCATACCATGCGAAACTCTGCCTCACAAACACCACTACCAATGAGGTAATATCTCTTTCCAATCTACTTTGAGTGCAATGAAGCTTTGTTTTTTACGGTGGTAAGATATATACACATACAGCACCTCTACCATGTGATCCTCATTGTTTTGCCCATTTTGGTGCAAAAAGAATCCATAATATAGAGTAGAAAAACTAAAATGATGTTGGCATTGTATATACGTAATTGTATATTTCTTTTGCGAGGTTTATTTAATAACTAAAATCTTGAAGAGTGAATAAACATTCCTCGAAATTGTCAAAATAAAATATCTGAAATCTCAATACTTTGGAAGTTAATAGTTCTATCTAATATCATAGTGATTAAAATAACTAACTTACAGGAAGAGAATAAGGTACTAGACGCAATATGCTTATTTTTACAAGTATATGTTGATAAATTCTGCATAAAACAATATGGATTCTAAAAATATTCGGCACATTGCATGTATATTTATTTAGTTTGGTGGATTTCCACATTTAATCAATTTAGCAGGTGTTGGAAAATATAAGTTAAACATTCGAAAAAGGGAGATATCGGAGAGGCAGAGTCTGTATATTACTGATATCCCTACTGATATTCTTTTTTAATATAGTGGTTTCTGTTGATAAGTTGATAAAAATAAAAATTTACTAGAGACCTAAAAAATAAATAAAATAAATAAAAACTGGAATATTTCTTGACACTTTAATTATAAGTAATAGTCATGCATGGGGTAACATTCAAGGGATATTAAGTCAAATAATTAACTAGTGGCGTGAACTTCCAGGTCTCAACATTGTGTGGCTATGCACATGGAAAATGAGACAAAAATGGACAATAAGACTAGGAGTTCTTGTGTTTAAACCACTGGCAGTGGAACTCAACAGTAATAGTAACCAATGGTTAAGAATATTTTGACTTCGGATCACAAATGAAAAGCTTGTGATGTTTTTTTCCAAGTGGTAGGACGTTAATACGTAGTCCATACTGCATAGAGGTGTATGACCTGCAAAAATAACTGTAGGGAACCTATTGTTGGATTATATAGGATACCATATTATTCCATCCACCCTTTCAGTATTTCATACAGCTGCATATGTACGCCTAACATCCTTATTACGTGGTAATTAAAAGAAGATAGAATGACAGAATGTAATATGATTTAGAAAATTATGTTATGCCCAAACAGTTGGTTTCTTCAATTATAAACTTGTACTATTTGGTTGACTCATATACAATAAGGGAGTCTTAGTCACTCTCAATAAATGACATGCCCTGGCTTGATAACTCGAACCTATGATGCAAAGGGGGCATTAAATCCGTGGGACAGGACCAATAAGATGTTCCAAAAAGTAAAAATGAAAAATGAAAAACTACATGACTCCCACTCTTAATTTTGTCACTTCCCTTTGCGTTGGCTGGCTTCTTCCTTCGTTTAGGCAAATTCATTCCTTTCTTTTTCCCTCCAAAATAAAATGACTAATATTTCATCACAATTCTGGCAGCTTTTTTTCTCCCTATCTGTTTATAGGTTAGTGTCAAATAAATTCAAGTTTTTGGGCTTGGTTTTGGTAAGGTTCACATTATTTTTTTTGGGTACAAAAATGCTTCATGCCAAACATGGTTTTGAGAGGCAAAAACAGGTATTAAGCATTTTCACTTTGTGAGGCTAGTTTTAAGGCTCAAGACGCATTGAGGGGTAAGCCACACCATAACAAAAGAAATTATTAAAAGATGCAAAAGTATAAAAGCACGCTTACCATAAACAAAATGTTAATATCCCAAAACAAGATATTAGTTAATAGCTAAACTGACAAGCTTGAAGAGATTTAGTAACAATATAAACTTACTACTAAAAGAAATAGTATCCTATATCACTTATATGGCTACTAAAATCGTGTCTAAACTCACTACATTTTGGACATCCTTTTTTTATATAGGTTAGACATCTCTTATAGTCAGATCATATACTCACTTTAGCCGCTCCCATTTTCAGACAGATTATTGAATGTAATTAGTACAGTTGGAAAAGTAAATGCGCAGTACACTTTTTCTTATATAGCCGCCCTATAATTACTTATTATTCCACCCATAGTTAATGATGATGGTTTATATTTGTTAAGGCAATGCACATTATACAAGGACATATAGAAAATCTAAATCAACTAATTCTCACAAGGTAAGTGGGGGATGGATAAATAAAGTAAGCCTATCTTTATAGGATGGGTGGGGCATATATATTAAATTATATATTAAATTTTAGTAAGTGACAAAATAATTGCGTTTTAATATTATTAAAGTTTGTGTACTCAATTAATATATATTATAATTATTGTTAGATTTTCAAAATTTTAGAGTCAGGTTTCCAGAAAAAGAGTTGGACATTTAACAGATAGGGATACAAAAGGGGGGACAATATTCCAGGTTATTTAACAGAGGCAACTATCTCTTAATTAATGGGGGTGTTGGAGGCATATAAGCCTCAACAGACCGCTAAAAAGCCATACCTCAAGGTAACCTGCATGCGCTTCATGCTGAAGCATTTCAAAACATTTTCTAAACCCTGGTTCTACAGTTTGAAAATATGCAAATTGGATAGCTAATCGAAGGTCTCAACGGAAACTTTAGTATGTGGTAGCATTCAATAGCTAAGGTTATCGTTGTTTGCATAGACTAGATGGAAAAGTGTAATTTTCTGGCTTCTAAGTTTTGACCATGATCTCTG
>CAVNYN010226801.1:26122-69367 GCA_963692815.1 Nyctanthes arbor-tristis
CCCCCCCCCCCCCCCCCCCCCCCCCCCCCCCCCCCCCCCCCCCCCCCCCCCCCCAAGAATCCTACCCCTATATTTCTGCAGCTGAACTTCATCTTCCTCAAAGGTTGATAATCTCTGTCCAAAACTAGTGCCTTTCCCAGGATATCCAAGTCTGATAGATATGGTTTTGGAGATACTAATTCTGATTGTAATTTGCATCGCATCGAACCAAGCTTTTCTCCAGTAGAAACCACTTTATCTTCCAAATCTTTTCCTTCTAAATTTTCCAAATGCTCTAATACCGTATGATACGATATGGTCCAAATGCTCTAATACCATATGATACGATATGGACTTTCTTGATGCAGTTGTTATATTCTTAATTTTGCATTTAGATAGAACGAAAATTATAAACTGGATAATGGTGGAAATGAGATTGATATTGCAGGAAAGAAAATGTAAATTTTGTTGATCATTTGAGAGGTTAATCTATCCCCCTGCGGCCTGCCAAGAAAAATAAACTCATTTTCTTGGCTCCTGGACTTTTTTCACCAAATTTCTCAAATTATCCATGTATATTCTTACCACATGCATATTTATATCTTCTGATTGCACGTTTTATGATCACATTGAAATGATTTATGCTCTCTCTCACCAACAATAAGTTTATGCATATATCTTCAAACGAATACGTGCCAACAAGGATCAGTATTTCCTGTAGGGGGCTCTAATTATCAATAATAAGCTCTATTTTATCCCTATTCCAGCAATATTACTATAAGTCCATTCCTGAATTACATATTGGTTCTACATAACCTAAAAACTTTAGACTCCGAAGTTCTTTCTAACGACTAATTATTTGCTAAAGTTGAACTTTAGACTGTTTAATATATTGCTTCAATATGCTATTTCAAAACTATGGTGATCTGGAAAGAGGAATTCTGTATAGTTGTTGAAGACATTATTTAAATGATATACAAGTTGCCCCATTCAACAGCTTAAACTTTGAAATCAGGGTTACAAGATGTAGTACAGGAGTAGGCAAATGTTGAGTTAAAAATATATGTGCTAGCTAATTAAATGAAACCTTCTATCTAAATGATACGCATGCAGCCTTGTTATTATTATCTTGATATTTTAGATTAAGAGATTCTACAATAGTGTTAACAAATTTAAGTTTGTGTTTGACTTGGATATCTGAAGGGTTTACCTTATTGAATTCATTTGGAATATTTTTCCAATTAGTATCCTTATTAAAATTGGGAATAAGAGTTAGATTTGAAAAATTATTTTGTTTCCTTATATAGTTAGGATCCATGTTATATTTGAATTGTAATGCAATAGAATAAGAGTTAGATTTGAAAAATTATTTTGTTTCCTTGTATAGTTAGGATCCATGTTATATTTGAATTGTAATGTAATACTACCTCCGTCCCACAAAGATAGTCCAATATTCCATTTTCGTCCGTCCCAAAAAGGTAGTTCACTTACCATATTGAACTTGTATTTAATGTTTCATTTCCATATGTGCCCCTAATTAATTATTGTTGTTCAACTACCTATGCATTGAAAATATTTTAAACAATTAATGACACAAGGGTATATGTGGAAAAATAAGGTAAAATTAAATGTTCTAACCATATTACCAACTAATCATTAATCTACGTAAAAATACCTACCGGACTATCTTTATGGGACGGAGGTAGTACTATTTAATAATACAATTCAAAAGGTTGAATCTCCATGATTAATTTAAGATCCCCAGTTTTCCTATTTGATATGAGAGCAAATTTAGTTGTATCTTGATTAAATTTACAATTGTTTTCCATTTGTCGGCCAGCAGCCTTGAGGTGCTTGTTTGGCATTTTTCCCCTTCCCTTTCTCATAAGTCATTAAATGTAGGGTTCCAAATTTAAGTTTTCTAAATTTGAACTAATATCACAAACCTCAAGTTCGAAATTATCACTTTCCTTTTGCCAATATATCTGGCAATTAGAATTTGACACTGAAAACCCTAAATTCAGTTTCAAAAAATTTTAACCCTAGAAAATTCTGAAATTAGACACTGTTGCGGACTGATGCAAGCAATTCTGGTGACGTCCATGTTTCACGCATACTCAGGACCCTTCAATGAAGTCACCGGAAGTTGCAAAAGCAATTTTCTACTACGCGATACTATGTTTTTTCACTTGCAACAATTGCTTTGTGACCTTTCTTTAGCAACTGCCTTCTTTTCTTGCTAATCTCTATCCTGATATTGGGATGACTCGATTGTGTCATTTTTCATTACTATTGTGGATTGTGACCCATTTTGCCTCCGCTGAAGCATACTTGAGTGGTGATAGGTACTGAGTGATTTAGTAAGTTTGCGCTATCAAATTTGGTTGGTGCCTCATGTGTTAGGGCCTCTTATTTATTGTTCGGCCTTAATGTTTTTGTTGGGAGATCGGAAGAGCACACGAAAATTCGGTTTAAATTGATAAATTTGGTATTTTAGTATGTTTTCTAAGATTTTAAAACTATGCAAGTTTAGTCATTGAAGTTATTAATTGCAAAAACTGGTCCTTGAGATCTCAAAATATTGCATTCCAGTCCTTGGGATTGTTTGAAAAGTGAAATTCAGACATCAAACTTTGAACTTTCAGATTCTTGCTGTGAATCCATTATTTGCCTTATTGTTCCAACCTCTCTGTGATCTCAATTCTGGTAGTTATTGTCTTGCAATGCTGCTTTTCATCAGGATTGATTTTGGGGTATTTCAACAATTATTGAGCGTTCTACCATCATAAATCTAAATCTACATCATATTTGATTACTGATTACGCCCCTTCGCTAGCCTTCTCAGAAATACACCCCATTATCTTGGTCGTTATCCATTTGGTATGTTAAAAAGATTTTGTGCAATTGCCATGTCTATTGATCTGTCATCTCTCCTTGCTGTTACTTGTTAGGCTACTATAATCAGTGATTGTACCTTCTATCTTTGGTGACTTTTTCTTTGCAGCATTAATTGAGCATCTTATATCAGCCACTGACTTTTCTCTCACAACTGTCGTCTTAATCATTCCAATTAGTTCTTTGCACGTTTCCATCTTCATAGTGGAGAATAATAGTGGAAAAACTTGTTGCACCAGAAATCTCTGGTGCAAAAGAAAAATGAGATACATGGAGTCTATTCACATAAAACAATTAGTAGTAATAACTAATAATTATACTTTTAGTAGTTTTGATTTTGAAACTTGAATTTATGCATCTTCGTTATTGTCAATTATGTCTCATGATGCATCCTTCTACTGTGTGCCAAATTATTATCTTTTTAGCATCTGAATCAGTTGGATGTAATTGGGAAGAGTACTTGTGCAGCATCCCTTTACCGAGTTTATTCTTTATGATATGCAGTCTTTTAAGTGGCAAGAACACTTGAGCTGGCAGAGGAAGGTGAAAGAGGCAAAGGCAAGTGCAGAAGCTCTGAAAGCAAGTTTAGATGAACTTGGTAATGTAAAGAAGCCTCAGGAAAGTAAATGGAGGTCCTTCTTCCGGAGATCTCGTTTGGAAGACGTGGAAGTTGTTAAGAATAATATGTATGACCGTGGATCTCTAAGCAATATTCTTGAGGTTATCTTTCCTCTCTCAACAAGGCGGTCATTTTTAGTGAACAAGTCAAAATCGGGTTAGTGTCGCTCCTCTTCTTCCTTCACTTAATTTATTAGTTATGGCTCAATGGTCAGAAAAATGAAAATAGAAAAGCTCATTTTCGCCCTGATTAGTTTTTTGGGAAAATAATCCAGTTCATATGAGTACCTGATACACGTCTCTCTCAAATTGCCCCAGAATGAATGATAATTCCAGTCGATGGAACTAAAATCTCATCTCTTCCTGGCCGCAGGGTGATGTGGCTCTTTGGCGTGTATGGATGTGAATTATATACCGTCTTGTAAACACACATGCGAGAATGTTTGTATCTCCCAGTTTAAACTTTGTATATACATCAGCAATTCATGAAACTTGCCACTTCTAGAGCTATACATCTAGAGGGGGATTATTTGCATTATTTTAGTTTTGAGACTTGAATGTCTATCATGAAATTGATCTTCCATAATCTGTAAAGCCTTTTTGTTTTTTGTTGGACTTTCTTTTTTTTCTTTTTTTTTTTTTTTGCCCCCTTGTCTTTCCTCCCTGTCCCGAAATTTATGTTTTACAGATTTTATTAGTTTAATAAATGGTAACAAAAATATCTTTTGATGAAAAATTCAAAATTATTACTATAAATAACAGATGAGACGAAAATAAGAGTTACATTGTATGTTGTGAATGTAACACTTAAAATACTCGTTATTTAAATATTTTATTAATTTTGAAAATTTAACTATTTTAACTGTATGATTTTAATGTTTTTATTTTTCCTTCAAGGTTATAGAAATTTATTATCTTGATTTTTCAAAGGCTTCGACTACCAAAAATGAAAATTATTTGAAATTTTAAATATGAGATTTTTGGACTTAAATGTGCTAAATCACAAGCCTTTACATGTTACAGTTAGTAAACTTAATTGGCCATATAAATAATAGAATGTATTTTAGTTGTTAAATATCACATATTTAAGTTAATTTTAACAGCTGGATATGTTAAACTAAATCAATCATCACTGTAAACTTAGTGTTCATAAAATATTTTTGTTTAAAGATAGGATTTGTTGAGGTTTGCGTGGTACAAATGGATCATGATAAATATGTGAATGAGATTAATTTGATGATATTTTATTTTTAAATAGAAATAGTTATGAGGACATATTGTTGTAAAAATTATTAGTCAACTTTAATTAAATGAATTAAAAAAAAGATTTCAAAGATATATATCAACTTAACGCTAAGATAATTAACAACAAAGTCTTTTGAAAGTACAATTACAAATCTGTATGATAATAGCACAAATGCGCATAAATATATTTATCCTACTAAAATATATTGCTAAGAAAATTAACAATACAAACCCACATATAGTAGGAATACACACTACAAAAAAATTTCTTTAACAATGTCACTAGCACAACTAATGAATCATTAATTTTGATATGTAACTAATGCAAATATAAAAATGATCTCCTGCCAAACACATGTGGGTGACTTACTATGAGACAACTCTATAATTCAATAATCTCCTGTACATATGCATTTAGCGGGATAATCCTATAAAGCTTATTAGAGGAGCTGAGGACTAAATGCAAATCTTTAAACACCTCTATTCTCTATTTAACAACACTAAGCCCGAAAATGTTTCAATTAATAAGAAAAAAAATTTTTCTTCTTCAATTATGCCTTGGAAGTCAAATTTTTTTTGGGGAATTACCGCATTGGAATCTTCCAAATAAAAGTTTGTTGGAGTAGCCCTTCTAGTCTTTGACCAAAAAAAGAGAGAATAAAAGCCAAAAAATTGTATAAAAAAATTAGAAAAGTCAAATTACAAATCAGCTCTTCTTTTTCCCATTCTTCTTTTTCCCTTTCTGAAATCATTCTTTATAAAACAAACAGACACACAAAAATAGCAAAAAATCTCAGCTATTTCTGATCATCCACTTCTTCCCGTACAACCCAACGATCGTCCTGCTTCGTAGTCTCCATCTGGACCCTAACGATAGCGCCGCGACTGTTTCTCTGCTGCAGCACCACTCCCCCTCCTCACCCCTATTTACTCCTCCAGACTAAATCATAATTTCCCCACTCTCCTGAACAACCAAACATCATGCCAATATAATGGTGAAAACAAAGTCCCAGTCGAAGAAGCCGCAAAAACGCAGTGTGGAAATCAAGAAAATAAAGCAGAAAATTGGTCGAAATTTGTCATCTCCAAAGAATGCTACAAATATTCAGTCAAATCCAAAGCAATAGTTCTTTCGGAGCAGAGTGTGGTCGCTGAAATTCCTTAAAGAATCACCGATTGGTATCAAACATATATTCCTTAAGCACCCTGCCGAGTTAAAATTGCATAAACTTGCTATTATAGAGAAACTGCGTGAACGGATTGGTGACGAAGATAAAGTGGTTGAGGAGACATTTTATCAACTTTTAAAGTCAGTAATTTCCCTTGGCTTTAAAGAGGATAACCAGGGACCACAAATTTCCCTGTCGATGGTACACATTTTTCAGTGCAATGACCTAGTTAGCAATCGATGTGCTCTTGATGGCTTTTAAAATTTTGATCATGTTGTCCAATACTATATCTCTTTCATTTTCCTTGTATGATAAAAAGATTCTCCAGAACTTATGGGGAGACATTTTATGCAAGAACCAATTTTTTCTAGAGGACAAGAACAAGTTGAAGAAGACATTTGGTGGCTTGGTTCATTGCTTGTTATTTTGTTGCCATGTAATGATGATAAAGAATAGGAACGGACCTAGGATTTTATAGAGGATTGAGTTGGATTTAGAGAAAAAACAACAGGGGGTAGGAAGGTCGCTCTAAAAATTAAAGATACAGAAAAATTTTAAAAAGTTTTAATGAATATGAGATGTCATTGCACAGCCATTTGGACTTTCTAGGAAGAGCTGAGCTCCAAATTCAACCGATAAGTGGATAACAGCGCAATTGGCGATGTATACTAAAGCATAACGGATAACATACTGTTATGATCATAATCTAATTCGAAATAGCTATCTAGCCGACCGAGTAACTCCTAGTACCTAATGATGAACATATCTAACAATGTTTATAGGTTCACAGCCGTCGTAATGCCGAAAACCTATTCAAGTTGTAATTGTAACGGTTTATCATATAACATCTATACCAAAGTATTAGAAATAGAGTTATGGCCGCACAATCAACCCATTTTGATTTGGTACAAAGTTTTAATAAATGTGACATTTGTTTACATCACCAACCAGACACTATGGAAAAATAGGAGCTCCAAAATCACCCGATAAATTGATAACATAGATATTAGCTTTCTGCACTAAAAAGTAACAGACGTCGTGTTGTTATGACCATAAGCATATGAAATCCCCTTCCAACCCACCGAGTAACGTTTAGTACCTCATGAGAAATATATAGAACTAGAATTGTGTTGTTTCTCATCGTTTTCATGTTGAAAAGTTTAACAAGTGGTCATTGTAGTAAATTACTATGTAACATCTATATTGGAGCATTAGGAAATGGTTTATAGGCACATAATCAACTACATCATGATTAATCACCAAGATTTAACGAATGTGAGACGTAACACCACCAATCGGAGATTATACTAAAGAAAAGCTCCAAAATCACCTGATAAGTGGATAACGGTGTGACTGAAGTTACGTTCTGAAAAGTAACGGACACCTTACTGTTATGAGCATAAGCGATTTAAAATTACCTCCCAACCTACCGAGTAACTTCTAGTACTATATAATTAACATATCTAACGAGATATGTGGCGTTTTTCATTTATTTCATACTAAAAAGCTCAACGTGTTGTCATTCTAAAGGTTTGCTAACTAACGTCTATATCGAAAGCATTTGAAGTTATGACCGCACAATCAACCTTATCATGATTGGTCATAAAGATTTAATAAATATGAGATGTTGATACACCACTAATTGGACACTCTAGGAAAATAAGAACTCCAAAATCACTCGATAAGTGGATAACGCGTGATTGGTTTTACATTCTGAAAAGCATTGAAACATGGAGTTAGGGAAGCCCAATCAACCCCTCATGTTTTAATGAATGCTAGGTGTCGTTACACTACAATTACGAGATTGTGCAGAAAGGAGAGCTCCAAGATCACTCGAGAAATAGATAACCGCATCCTTGGCGTTACAGTATAAATACTAACGAACATCGGTCTGTTTTAAGTATAATGGATGCAAAACCCTCTCCCGACATACCGAGTAACAAGTACAGGATCAAGATGAACACATCTAATGAGATTCTAACTTTTTTCTCACCACTATTATGCTAATGTGCTCGACAAGTGGGCATTGTAACGCTTTAGTAAATAACATCTATATCGAAAGCATAGAGACATGGAGTTGGGGAAGCCCAATCAACTCTCATGTTTTAATGAATGTGAGATGTCATTACACTACAAGTACGAAATTGTGGAGAAAGGAGAGCTCCAAAATCACCCGAGAAATAGATAACTACCTCCTTGGCGGTACAGTCTAAATACTAACGAACATCGGTCTGTTATAAGTATAATGGATGCAAAACCTCCTCCCAACATACCAAACAACTAGTATAGGATCAAGATGAACATATCTAATGATATTTTAACTTTTTCTCACAGTTAGCATACCAATTTGCTCCATAAATGGCCATTACAAAGTTTTAGTAAGTAACATATATGTCGCAAGCATTGACGCATGGAGTGAGGGAAGCCCAATCAACCCTTCATGTTTTAATGAATGCTAGGTGTTGTTACACCACAAGTATAAGATTGTGGAGAAATGAGGGCTCCAAAATCACCTGAGAAATAGATAACCGCCCCATTGGCGTTACAATATAAATACTAACGAATATCGGTCTGTTATAAGTATAATGGATACGAAATCTCCTCCCAACGTACCGAGCAACTAGTACAGGACCAAGATGAACATATCTAATGAGATTTTAACTTTTTCTCACCGTTATCATGCCAATGTGCTCAACAAGTGGCCATTGTAATACTTTAGTAAGTAACATCTATGTCGAAAGCATTGACATATCGAGTTAAGGAAGCCCGATCAGCCCATCATGTTTTAATGAATGTTAGGTGTCGTTACACCACAAGTACGAGATTTTAGAGAAGTGAGAGCTCCGAAATCACCCGAGAAATAGATAATTGCTTGCTTGACTTTACGCACTAAAGACTAACATGTATCAGTTTATTATGATCATAAAGGATGTAAAACTCATTCCCAGTAGACCGAGCAACTAGTCCTGGATTAAGATGAACATGTCTTGTAAGATTCTAAGTTTTCGTCACCGCTATAATGCCAATACACTCCAAATATAGGGAAGATGCCGAAATTGTTAACTAATATCTATGTCGAAAGTATTGGGACATGGAGTTAGGCAAGCCCAATAGATCACATGCTTTTAATGAAGGTGAAATGTCATTACACCACAAGTATGGGCTTGTAGAGAAAGGAGAGCTCCGATATCACTAGAGAAATAGATAATTACTTACTAGGCGTTATGCGTTAAAGACTAACGTACATCGGTCTGTTATGATTATAACAGATGCGAAATCCCCTTCTAGTAGATCAAGAGATTAGTCCTGGATCAAAATAAACATGTGTTGTGAGATTCTAAGAGATCGGAAGAGCGTCGTGCCGATGCACTCCAAATGTAGAGAAGGTGTCGAAGTTGTTAACTAATATCTACGTCAAAAGTATTGAGACATGGAGTTAGCCAACCCTAATAGATCTCTTATACTTTAATGAAGGTGAAGTATCGTTACATAACATGTATGAGCTTGTGGAGAAAAGAGAGCTCCAAAATCGCTCTAGAAATAGATAACTATTTGCTTGGCGTTGCCCACTAAAGACTAACATGTATCGGTCTGTTATGATCATAACGAATGCAAAACCCCTTTCTCGTCGATTGAGCAACTAGTCCCGGATTCCGATCTTGAATATGTCTTGTGAGATTCTGAGTTTTCGTTATCGCTATTATATTGATGCACTCCAAATATTGAGAAGATGTCAAAATTGTTAACTAACATCTACATCGAAAGTATTGAGACATAGAGTTAGCCAAGCCTAATAGACCTCCTTATGCTTTAAAGAAGGTGAAGTGTCGTTATACCACAAGAATAAGCTTGTGGAGAAAGGAGAACTCCGAAATCACTCGAGAAATAGATAACTACTTGCTTGATGTTACGCACTAAAGATCAACGTACATCAGTCTGTTATAATGCTACTAATGCCGTTATGTGTTCTGTATAATAGCACTAGTAGCGTTATTTCTTTCAAGAGATAAATTAGATATTTTATATTGTATTGTATTATTATTTGAAAGGGTAGACTAGTTACCTAAAAATTTGTAATGATATACCCCTTAAATAAAGTTTTATATTGACTTGGGCATTTACCTGAAGACCCCTATTTTTTTTTTTCTTTGTTGTACGGCGAAGGCCCAAAAATCGAACGACGGCGTCTTTCTCAGATTGTTCTTCTGTTTCTCCACCTCTCTCAACGGCTTTTACTGAGACATCTACGCAGGTATTTGCCCTAATTGTTCTATCATTTCTTCCTTGACATCGATTTCCTCGCTGAATAATGATCGCCGGATCTCCTCAATCTTGGTAAAGCATTCTTGGACCGTTGGGTGGGCCTCTTGTACGCTGCAGCTATAAGTTGGCACTGATTCCCGAATACCGAACGGTTATTTGTTAAGCTACTTCTTGTTTCCTCTAATTTCATCTTCTCCTGAACCTGGTAATGGATTTGAATGCTTTTTGAGTAACTTATACTACATAGATTCCGATGGAAAAAGCTCATCTTCTCCCTAAATAATATCAAGAAAATTGACGGGGAACAACTTTACTGGTATGGTTCTAATGTGTGGCCACTTGAACTTGGCTTCTTGTGAATTTGATTTCAGTATCCCAATATGGGTTTTCTATTTGGTGGCATGAGCATAATTACTTGACAATTGGCAATTGAAATGAATGCATAACAATTAGTGAAGCTATATTTCTTAACACGTTGGGCACTTCTATAATATTTTCTTGTTTAACTTGACTTCCCGGTAAAGTTCGAAAAGGCGGAAATATACCTCAAGGCGTTTTCCCTTGATGAGGCAAGGCGTACGCCTCGAGGTGATTGAGGCGTAAGCCTTTTGACAAACCGATATAAATAAGTTTGAACGTTGTAAAACAACAAATAACTTATTTCAGGAAAAGAAAAATAAATTGATCAAAATTCTGGTACGTATATCATCACGTGTCATTATGAATAATCTCGTAGTTAATAGAACATGAGTAGTTGGCAAGAAAAAGGGTAACATGCCTCTTGAATATATATATATATATATATTTCTGGTAGAAACGTGGCAACTTGTTATAGAAGAAAAACAAGAAGATAAATCTATATTATGCGAACTTCCTTGCTTCCAAATTCCAACTTATTGGGTTAAATTTTTGAATTGTTAAACCCAAAAAAAATAAATAAAAAATAAAAAAATAAAACAATCAAAATAGGATGCTAATTTAGAGACTTACGCCTCTTGAGCCTTGAGGCGCAACCATAGAGGCGCACGCCTCAACGCCAAAGGCGTAAGCCTCTGAGGAAATTGCCTTATAGTAGTGCCTCAAGGCACTAGACAACCGCCTCATGCCGAGGCGGGCCTTGAGGCGAGCCTCCGCCTTACCTTTTTAAACTATGCTTCCCGGTGAGTTTCTAATGGGATTCTCAATTCTAATATAGTCAATATTGAGGCAAGTTAGTTTTAAAGGGGGCTAATATATTATGTTTAAGAGCCTGATTCTTTTCTTAGATGCTGATTTATTTATAAACTAAAATTTTTTGATGAGTGTTCTGTTTAACAATTTGCATTTGATTTTATTAGGACAACCAGGAGACAGCAGTCAATTAGTCATACGCCATGCCGCCTAAATGCAATTCTGCCTTGTATGCATGTTTAGTTGCTCTTCCGATCTATTAATTTTTTGGAACATACTTTTCCTTTGTTTCATTACAATTTCAAACTTTGATATAATATACTGAATTTGTCTCTTTATATTTAGTTTTCCATTCACTATTAATGTTATATGGTGACGTTTGACTAGCTTATGGGGGCCCTTTTTTCGAACCTTGCCTTAGGCCCTAGTAATCTTATGAAACATGTTTTGCCTCTTTGTTTAATTACTATATCAGTCTTTGCTATGGTAACTTTTGTTAGTCTCTTTATATAATTATCTGTAATATGCTATAGGGTCTCTTTTCCATACCTTGCCTCAGGTCCTCAAGTGAATATTAAAGGTATCTTGTTGGCCAATAATTTAGTACAATAATCTTTTGCTTGTTTCCTGCTCTATTTTTCAAGCTCGTGACTTTGAAGACATTTGATTGCCAATAAGAATCTTGGCTTTAAGGCTTTGTGCTTTTCTAACGCACGAGTGAAGTGTTATTTACTATTGTTGTTTTCACTTTTAAGTTATATTTTCTATGATGTCTCTATGTATATAATCATGTTTGATATACAATTGTATGCCATATTTTCCTCTAATAGGTTATCCATTACTTTTGAAGATCTCGATTGTATTTTTAGTTTTGACTAAATTATATGAACTGATTATAAAGAAAATATTAATTGAAGTTTGTAATCGGAATTTTGCAAGTTGTGGTTATTTAAATCTATAATGTTAAAAATAGATAAATGAACAAATGAGTAAATAAATAAAATTAATTTCAATCATGGCGAAGTTAATTGAAATTTGAAGTTGTAAAATTAGAAGAACTTAATTGAAAGTTACTTAGAAAATACAGATATTTGTTATCTTAATTTTAATTTTTGTAAGAAAAGAAATTAGGATTTAAATTAATCATTGATCACCAAACTGAATTAGGTTAAAAATTTCAGATATCATTATAGGATTTAAATGAACTAAAAAGATTAAGATTATAGAAAAAATTAAAATTATATAGTAAGACTTCTGCCTTTAAGATTTGAGATGATCCTACGGACCATATATCTATGGTTTACTGCTGATATTAAGTTTTAAGTTATGATTTTTTATTTAAAATCTATATTGCATTTTTTTAAATAATACCATATTTTTTTGACTATAAAGCTTATATGAAGTTAAGAATGCAGTATCTGTAAATAAAATAAAATAATAATTTTGTTTTTATATGTTTTGAATTTGGCATCTCAACCCACAGTTTTCTTCCTGGGGACCGAGCGCAAAACAGGAAAAAGGAGATAACTCTCAGAATTACTCACCTCAAGGTACCAATTGTGTTGCACCGATTTCTACCAGATAATTTGTGTCTTCTGTTCTCCTTCGCCAAACAATTGGTTGGTAGATTCCGGATTTATTTATGTACTTTGATGATTCCAGGGAAGGAGCTAATAAAATTATAGGATTCGTTAGCATTCTCTTCTTCTAGCTCCTAGGAATTTGATTTTCATTTTTTTATCTCTTTCTTTAGGGAAATCTCGGTCTTTCTGTCAATAACGCTCCTAGTCTTTGGTGTGAAAAGGAGCTTCTGATCTAATTAACAATATATATTTTTTATATGGGCAGTTATTGGGGATTCTAGTTGGAGAGAGACAAAGTATGATTTACACGGCAATTGATAATTTTTATCTGACCGACGAACAGCTACAGAACTCTCCATCTCGGAAAGATGGGATTGATGAAGCTACAGAAACTACACTTAGAATCTATGGTTGTGATCTCATACAAGAGAGCGGCATTTTGCTCAAATTGTATCCTTTTTATGTCAGTTTTTCTTATATTAGCAGTTTATGTGCCTACACACCATTTGGTTATCATATATCTAGAAGATGTTCTATACTCTTATCTAAAAGTTCTACATCAATGAAGCACGAAATGATAGTAAGATAGTTATTTTATTTTCCTTTTCTTTTTCTTTTATTTTTACAGTATGTCAATATTTTCATGTCCTTAATTAAACTTTTCACAGACCTCAAGCTGTGATGGCTACTGGTCAGGTCTTATTCCATCGTTTTTACTGCAAGAAGTCATTTGCTAGATTTAACGTGAAGGTTCCTTTTTTTCCTATTAAAATTCCACAAACTTACAATGATTTCAGTTGCATTTGACAATTTTTCATTTGCTTTTACTGTCTTCTGAAATGGGACAAGACTTGACCCTCTTTGCACACAGAGGGTTGCTGCTAGTTGTGTATGGCTTGCTTCAAAACTTGAAGAAAGTCCCAGGAAAGCAAGGCAGGTCCTTATTGTTTTTCACAGGATGGAATGTAGAAGGGAAAAATTACCAATTGAGCATTTGGACAATTCTTCTGAGGTTGGATATCAATTCTAATCCTGCATTCTGCATATCTCGAGAAACTTCTATGGATGGATATGGACATAATCTTGCATTTTGGATTTGGCGCATCAGTTTATAGTTTATTGCATAATTATTTTTTATTATATCTGGTGAAGACATTGATTTTGATATATTCTTTCCTATGGGGTATTAGAAACCTTTCTAACCTTTAACCAGAAACAGTTATGGGAGCTGGAATAAGTTGGTTTTCTTGTTTTAACAGAAATATGTGGTTCTGAAGGCGGATTTGATCAGAACAGAGCGGCATCTATTGAAAGAAATGGCTTTCATCTGCCATGTTGAGCACCCTCATAAATTTATATCAAATTATCTTGTCACTCTTGAAACTCCTCCTGAACTGATACAAGAGGCTTGGAATCTTGCAAATGATAGGTAACTTTCGGGATCTAGGAAATCATTATCAATGCGAGCACACGTACCCTGCATATATGACATCCATATGTGTGTATGTGCATATACAGCAATGTTCATCAGATAATTATAGTGCCTAGATTTCTGAAATGGTCTCTTTGTATTGTATGTAAATGTTCGTGAAATTGTAATCTTGCAGATGTTGGATGTCTAAGAATTTCTTTAACTGTACCATCCTCCTGGACTTTTCTGGAAAATCAATGGGGTAAACTTAAATCAGCAGATTCTTTGTGGTTTCTGTTTTTGGTACAAAAAATAGGATAACATATGTAATATTTAAAATGTTATTGGTTTACTGGGCATAAGACTCTCTTTCATGATAATGCAGTTACTTTAAGAAGCTAATCTAGTTGGGATCAAGGGTTGCCCTAGCGGATAAAGGCTTAACCCCTTACCTAGACTACCTGGGTTCAAATCCCATCCGATGTGCTCCTTCCTTTCATTCCCCTTGTTATAAAAATAAATAAATAAATAAGGAAGAAGAAGCTAATGTAGTGTGAAGATTAATATGCATCATATCAATTATACTTTGCTTCATCATGATATTATTATTTCCTCTTATCAATTAGATGACCTGTTATATTTGATTTGATATCTTGTTCGCATGCTCTTGTGAACAAATCCCTTGTTGCTGAAAGTCTTCTGATCGTTTTATTTGTTTGTTATGAACAGTTTACGTACGACATTGTGTGTTAGGTTCAAGAGTGAAGTTGTGGCATGCGGTGTTGTATATGCTGCAGCCCGAAGATTTCATGTGCCACTACCTGAGAATCCTTCATGGTGGAAAGTATTTGATGCTGATAAGTCTGGGATTGATGAGGTCTGCAGAGTTCTGGCCCACTTATACACCCTTCCAAAGGCACAGTACATACGCGTATGCAAGGAAGGGGGTTCATTTGCGACATCAAATCGTTCATGGGATTCATCACATCAGCCAGTTGCAAAGGTGAACTACATTCTTTTCATTTTGATATATGTACTTTGTAACTTGTATATTTTCTGTTTGCTTTACATTTTTATTGAGATAACCAGCTGCGAATTGAATTGCCAATGACAGCATATCAAGTAGATAATGGGGAGCCTTCATTACCATAAATGTATAAAAAGAAAACTATACTGATAGACTTGCTCCCGACGGGAATATTTGTGCAAGTTCTAAAGGCATGTTTGGGATGCATTATATTAAAGTGGTTGGTAATTGAAATTTGGATGATATATCCAACAAAACATATGGGAAAAATAATGATATTTGACAAGCATAAATTATAACTTAAGATATGCCACACATGGTCTAAATCTTTTCGCCTGTTGTTTTTATTCAGGATGGTTCCTTGAGTGGACCAGCTGCAAATGAAGATAGTACTGCAAAAGGGTTCGCTTCAGCCGCAAACCAGGAAGCGAGTAAGGATGTATTAGTAAAAGCTGCTCTCGACAAGCTGAAGGAGTCGAAGAAGAGCGATGATGACTCTAAAAGCATTCCCAGTGGTGGAGAGTTGAGGGAAAATCCTGATTCTAAATTGACATCTGATCATAGAACAGAGGCCCTTGATGAAAGCAACAAGGGCAGGGATAAAGAAAAGGAAAAGGATAGGGAGAGAATGAGGGAGAAAGAGAGAACAAAGAGCAGGGATCATGATAGAGGGCGGGAATCTGACCGGGAACGAGGACGGGAGGATACTGAAAGAGACAGAGACAGGGGCAAAGAAAGGAGTCACCGCTCGAGGGACAAAGGAAAAGATTCTGGTCAGTTCTTTATCTCATGTCATGCTCTTACTGTTCATATATCATACATTTTGATTGCATTTCCTTGTTTTAGGATACCATTTAGGTTACTGAATCGCGTTTTTGATCACCTCCTTCTTGTTGTGCAGGGCGTTTTGAGAAATCAAAGCATCACTCCTCTCGAGGTAAGCTAGTAAAATATGTATATATTTTTTAAAATTATTTGATAATAAGTATTTTATTGAAGGTCAGCTATTCACTAAGCGAATGGCATGTTTGCCAGATCGAGAATATCATAGCTTGTCTTATTCATCAAGGGAGAAGGATCGCCGTAGACATCACTAATATGTTTAAACCAGGTTGGAAGGTTAGGATTCTCTCTTTTAGCTGCTGGATTGTATTCTAACTTGTTTCAGTTAAAAAAAGAAAAAGTTTTGGGATCTCTGGGATATATACATACATCAAATTAGTTGTAAACTATAGACCCCGCCAAAAACCAGTCTCGATGTGAAATTCGTGATAGCAATCGTCTGTACTTTTAATGAGACCTATCTTCATCAAGTCTAGTTTTAGTGCATGTGTTGACTCGCATGGAGGGTGATAGATTAATCCTTCATTATTTTTTGAAGTAATGTTTCCTGAAACCTGAACCGTGTTATGTTTTGGTTGGAGGTACTTTCAATTTTCTATGAAGTTAATCCGGGTTTTGTTTACAGAGCTCGTGTCTTATATGGCAACACTTGATTTGAGGAAAAATGATAGGCCGTAATGTTTTGTACACGGGAGGAAAAGTATGGCTCCTGCATTGGATATATAGAAAAATTGGGATCAGTGTTAATCGTTGAAAATTACAGGCATTACAATGTCAACTTAATGAAATATTTAATTTTTAATAAACAGAGAATGTTTTGCCAAGAAGTGGTCTAGTGGCATCTAAGTGGGTTTCCTACACACTAGATTTAGGGTTCAATTCCCATTCTTGACATTCCCTTTGTAAATATATTCAAGAAAATAAAAGAAAGAATGATTTGAGTTACCAAGGAGACGTGTTAATTAGTGTCAATCGTGTAATGGAAACGTGTAAAACATAAACAACGTGAAAATTTTACTACACATGCATTTTGATCAATAGAGGCTAGTCGCAATCTCCTCCTAAGCGTTGAGATTATACTGCCACATGGTTATGTGGTGGGAGCAAAGTATGAAAAGGTGGAAATGTGTTTTGAGGCGCTGCGCATTGTTAAGACGAGGCATAAGTTTCAAGAAGATTGAGGCGTAAGCCTCTCGACAAATTGAGTAAAAGGCTAAAAAACATGAAAAATAATATTAAAAGACATATTTTAACGTAAAAAAATAAATTGACTAAAATTTCAGTATATGCAACACAACGTGTTACTATGTAGAACGAAAATGGTAGTTGCAATCCTGAATTAACTAGGATATTGTTGCACCAAACGCCGCAAGTGGCACTAGGAACCATACTAGGCAATCTATCAGTTCTATTTAGGCGTCCAATATTATATTGAAATAAAGAAAAGTTAATATTAAACTAGTAGAATAAACAACGTTTCACCAAGAGAGAGTCTCAAATGGACGCCTGTATATCTTACATACATTACGAACCATCAAAGGAAAAGATATCACCTCAATAAACAACTTATCCCCACCCAACAAAGTGAAGCGGCTATCTCAAGTTTTGAGTTGGTAGGAGTAAGATTCTTGAAGCTTAAGTGTCCTAACCTCATTCGATTGGATGGTTGCACTGAAAAACAAACTCTAATACTCTCTGAGTACGCAGGATTAATACTCTTGGCCAATCAAGAACTTACACGTTCAAAAGCCCAATTTTAACAATAACTTTCGGGCCCTTGAATCCACATTGATTCTTGATCAATTTGTCTAATATGGTAGAGTATGATACTCTTGACGTATCAGAATTTTTTTTGGTTGCATCATGTAGGATGTTGTAAATTTGCAATTGTCCTACCAATAAAACTATACGACACACGGGTACACAAGGATTGGAATTATAACAAGAGGCAAAATAATTCAGTACCCTGAAGCATATCCATTTTTGCCATAACCTTCGAAGTCATTTTTTTTTTTTTTTAATCCCCCCCTCCTCCTTCTTCTTCTTTTTTATTTTATTTTATTTAGTGTTCTAGGATGGTTATTTTCAGCTGCAAGAAAGCACAGAAAAGTCATTGAATTTTAAGAATTTATTATCAAAACCGGGCAAGAGAAATCATTTGTACGGGGGTGTTAAACAGGGATAAGGCATTCATTTACGTGAAATTGTCATTTCACAAATTTGATAAATAGCAATGCTTATCTACACAGTACATCTAAAAATAGAAATGAACAAGTAATAATCCCTAAGTGATAAGCACTTGTGCGCAAAATATACTACATAGTATTAATGAGAATAAGATCACTTGTTGATCAATGCTAGCTAAACATGCTTGGCGACTACACCATGATACTAGCTCACTGGTTGCTCGTGTACTCAACAGTAAATATTATCACTCTTGCTCATTTCATGAGGCTACATGTGTGACGACCTGACTTGCTATTCTCAAACTTCAACCTTTACCTGTAAAAGTCAAAGGTGTACTAGTTAAGTCAATGTCAAATTTAGACTAAGATGTATTAATTTAATTTTGAGGTTACCATTTAAGCAATTAAATAAGTTTGAGTTTTATGTGGAATCATATTATAAGTTGGTAGTTTAAATGAAGTAATGTATGAAATTAAGGACCAAACGAAATATGCTTGGAACTTGGAAGTTAAAGATTTAAAATTAAGCTTTACAACAAATTGGGGAGCTTGAGGAGCAAATATGAATAATTAAATACAAAAATCCAATTGTCTTGGAATGGAAGAACGGAGAAGGGGAGAGAGAAATGGAGAGAGGAAGTTAGGGACCTAAATAAAGCCAAACAAGAAGTTGAAGGACTGTGGGTGGAATTTTCCTAAACATCGAGATATTTCTCTTGCCCTTGGGCTAATTCATACATACATACGCAAGAGAGAGTGGAGAGACAAGGAGACCGAGAGATGGAGAGACAGGTAGAGCGAGAGAGAGGATTTGGGAGACATTCTAGAGCAAGAAAAAAAAATGGGGAAATGGAAGAGACTTGGGACTAGAAGAAGAATAGCTCAAGAATTCAAACAATTAAGTGTTAGTGTTTTAAGGTTTAATTTATATAAGGCTAAGGTGTAATTTTCATTTAAGGTATAGGGAATTTCTTGTGAAATTAATACCAAAACTATGGCATAAGTTGTTTTTTATAAGCTAAGGAATATGAATTTTTGTTTTAGATATGGAAGACATAAAAAGTTTGGTATATCTATATATATTCATCAATTGGGTGGGGAATTTTGCTTACAATGGTAGGAATTATTGTAATGTTTTAGTGATAATTGAAGATTAATTAGCATGGATACTATGATCATTTGTAAAACTAGTCTAGAATAAATACAAGGAAGATGGGCAGTTTAAAGTTCAATGGAAATATGGAAATTTTGTGGGATAATTTCACAAATCGTCCCCAACCTTTGAGTTAAGTCTCGATTTTGTCCCTAACATTTTTTAAGACACCCCACAGCCCTCAACCTTTGATAAATTCATACAAATCGTCATTTTTTACACTATTCCACAAAATTTTTAATAAAAAACGATTATACCTCTTAAACTTTTTAAATTTTCTTTTAAAAAAAGGATTAAAAATAATTAAAAAAAAGAAACCCCACCCCATCCCATCCCATCCCATCCCATCCCATCCCATTTGCTGCCGGAAATGACAGCAAAATGCTGCTGCCATTTCCCGCAGCAAATGGGAGGGGGAGTCTGCCATTTTTGGCAGTATTGGCAGCTGTTTCTGGCCGCCAAATCGGGGGGAGTCTCCTCCCTTTTTTCACACGAAATGGGGAGAGACTCCCATCTATTTGCGCTGCCCTGGTAGCACTTTGGCTGTTAGAAATGACAACACTTTTCAGAAGCCACCAAATTGGGAGAGTCTCCCCCTTCACACGAAATGGGGGGGAGACTCCCCCCATTTGTGCTGTCGTTTCTAGCTGCCAAATGGGAGGAGTCTCTGTCTCTCCCCCCTCCCGGTTCACATGAAATTTGGGGGGAGACTCCCCCAAACAAAAATTGTGCTGCCGTTTATGGCAACAACACTTTGGCTGCCGGAGTCTCCCCCCAATTGTTGCTGCCATTTCCTGCAGCAAATGGCGGAGAGGAGAGGAGAGGGGTGGGTGGGGTTTTCTTTCTTTTAATTTTTTTATTATTTTTAAACTTTTTAAAAAAAAATTTAAAAAGTTTTAGGGATATAATTGTCTTTTTGTTAAAAATTTTGTGAAATAGTATAAAAAAAGATGATTGTGTGAATTTATCAAAGGTTGGGGGCTGTGGGGTGTCTTAACAAAGGTTAGGGACGAAATCGAGACTTAACTCAAAGGTTGGGGACGATTTGTGAAATTAACTCAAATTTTATTTAAGGCTAAGAATTAGTATTATTGTTATTATTAAAGGGTATTTGAGACTTTAATAAGTCATACCATTACGACTTGTAAGAAGAAGTAAACTTCGAATAATTATAGGAATGAGCCAAGTATGTATATATAAATTTAATAAAATAAATTTAGGCGTGAAATTATTATGTATGGTGTTTCTGCCCTCCAACTTTAGAAGGTCATAACTAATAGTATATATTGAATTTTAGCAAGATGCAAGTTGGAAAATGATCTCCTATGTGTAGTCTATCATCCGGAATTCGAATGACACAGTTTGGAGACCGACATGAGTTTTTATGACATATTTTGTAAAGATGGATAGATAGACCTGAGAACAAATTTTTGGTAGGTGAAAAAATATTTTGTTGTTCCCAACGTAGTTTTCTTGGGTTCAATTTCATATATGAATGTATGATGAACTCATATAAGTTTTCTACCTTTTAGGAGAATCTCATAAACATACGGCACCGTTCTTGATTCTAAAATGGTTTTAAATGTCTAGTGCCCAAGCAGGAAAACTTGGCAATCCTTATTTGAAGAGTTGAATTAAGTCTTGATTCAATAAGTGATGCACGTATTTGACGGAAGAGTTTAGTTAAATGTAGAAATAAAGAGTAATTATTGAGCTTTCTAATTTAGAATATAATGATGAAGATGATTTCTTAAACTAGAAAATCTTTAACTAGTAAATAAGTTAGAAAGAAGATAAATAGGATTGAGTAAGAATAAGTAAAAGAATTGAGTTATATGTGTGAATTGAAAAATAGAAAAGAATTAAATGTTAAGTAGAATTTTAATATAATGTTGCAGGAAATGATAAAAATCAAAGGAAATGAAACACGAAAGGATGCTACTTAGCAGGTGAGTAGAGATTTTCTTCTTTTCTTTGTAAATGAAATTATATTATGCTTTGATTTTCACATACAATTGCAATGTTTTATGATGATCACGTATTTTCATGAAATTTTCCAAAAGTTGATACTTTCTCTAAAAAAGTTCATGTGAATATTTTTGAATGTGAAATTATGCTTATGATTTGTAAAGAAAATGTTACATTTGAAATGTCGTTTATGATGCATGAAAACCCCAAATTTTGTATCCAATGTTATGAATATGTCGCCTAGGGGCAAAATAGCCTATGACTCATGCCTATGACATAAAACAAATATGGTTACATGATGATATGAGATAATGGATACTCTTTGGGGTGAATTTTATGATGATTATTAAATGAAATGATGTTCATGATATTTTCTAATATGTACTGAATCTATAAATATCGATATTATGCTGGATTTATATTTAAAGTTATGAAAATTCCCAAATGAGTTTCAACATTTTATTCGAGATTTTGCAAAAGTAATATTTCGACTTTCCAAAGTATGTTTAATTATAAAACTCCACTCACTGGGCTTGTTCGCTTATATGTTTTCTAAATGATTTTCTTAACAAGTAGTATTGGAGTTTGGGCAACAGACAACTCGTTATAGTTGAGCCTGCTAATTTAAGAATTCGAGCCACCATATAAAATTTATTATAGGGTTTGTTATTATAATTTATAAACTTAGTATGATTAAGTTTACTAGTATACATTGGGAATTCCGAGTGAATCATACTTAGTTTAGTATAATTTTTCATACATAGAGCATTGTTATTTGTAATGATGGAAATTATTATATTGTTGTGTTTATGGGTTTGATGTTGAGTGTTAAAACATGAAATTTTCTAATAAGATAGAGAAGACTCTTTAAAAAAGAACCTTACCCCTAAGGTGGCATGAATCTAACAAAAGCAACCCCATATTTTGTGGGGCCGTTTTTGTTCGTGCTATGTGAGCGGTAAGGCTCCTGAGTAATATCTAGTTTTGTAGTCGGACTTGTTAAAACATATTAGTTTTGTTATCAAATTAGTAGAGATGCTATCAAGATTTTTCTAAAATAATTAGCATGTTCACTAGTCTTGGCGCTAGATTCTAGCTTCTAGTTGGAATTTATCGTCGGCGCACATCACACTTCAAGTAAGTTAGAAGTACTAAGAGTGAGGTATGACAACATGTCCTACGTACTTGTACGTATGCACATCACATGGATACATACAGTTACATGGTGTGCATGCATGCAACCACGTGGGACATATAGGTACCATAAGATCACTTTTATTGGCGCAAAAAAAAAAAAGGATTACACACATAAAATAATAATAAGTAAATAGAAATAAATAAGATTATTAATAATAGCAATAATAATCTCTAACACTCATATGAATTTCTTTATATGTCCTATGTACTTGTGCATATACACATCACATGAATACATGCCGCTACATTGTGTGCATACATGTAACCACGTGAAACATATAGATATCATAAGATCATTGGTGCCCAAAAAAAAAAAAAAGATTAAGCATTCAGATTTGGCTACTAATCTTTATAATGTAGGGGTTAATTATACCAAACGACTCCAACCTTTCAACTTTTTATCGATTACATCCCTAACCTTTAATTTTCCGTTTGTACATCCCCAACCTTTAAGAAAATCCTTTTTAAAATCCCTAATGATAGAAAACGTTAGATTCAGTCGTTAACCATCCCGACCCAATACCAAGCTGAGGGGTAATTTTGGAATCTTCCGATCTCTATTACCCTCCAAACCTGCTGGGCATTTTCCCTTCATTTCATCTATACATATATATGTGTAGGGCGTATTTATCCCAAGCTCTCTGCAACTTTCATTTCACCACCCAAAGTAATCCAGAATTGTTGTTATGGTGGTGATAGTCCTTATGTGGAAGCTGCTAATGTAAGATATACTACGTGTAATTTTTTGCGTACTTTAGCTCTATGCATTTTACTATGTAAGCCTTACGTCAAATGAAGTTTGGGAAGCGAGTTTTTGCTTCTGGTTCTTCTGCAAACCAGTTGGACGCATTGGGTAAAAAAAAAAAAAAGATAAAACGTTAGGGATGTTAAATGTAACAAGTTGAAACGTTTGGGGATATCTTGTGTAAGATTTATAAATGATGAGGACGTCAACTGTAACATACTGAATATGTTAGGATGTTAAGTGTAACATCTTCAAAGCGTTGGGGATGTAAACTGCAACAAGTTCAAGCAAAAAAACTGCAATAATCTCCCCACAAACGCAATATCTGTCGACTATACTTTGAAGCCATAGTCACATGCACACAAAACCTGTTCCACAAAGGTGCACAATAACAATCAAATTTTTTGCTTTTTGCATCAAACTGACCACAACAGTCAAGCTACAACAAAAAACATGATATAAACATGATATACAATCGCACTACAATCACAAGATTTCATTTCAGCCCAAAAAAATGTACAATAAGTGCCCAACAGCATGTCGAAACCCGCGCTGACCTTCGGAGACTGCTGCTGCTGTTCGATAAGCACATGATGCCGATTTAGAAAGTAAAATCGCTGGTCCCTGAGCACCACCAATCCGAGCAACACCGCGTCGTAGAGTACTCGAAGAAGATGGATTTGAAATGCCCTTAGATTGTGTCTGATTTTGGGTTTTGTCTTGAGAATGACACCCCATAATTAGCTCACGTATGGGTAAATGGGTTTTAGCAATATTCCAAAATTACCCCTCAGCTTGGTCTTGTGTCTGGGATGGTTAACGACCGAATCTAACGTTTTCAGTCATCAAGGACTAGAAAAAGGATTTTCCTAAAGGTTAGGGACGTAAAAACGGAAAATTAAAGGTTAGGGACGTAATCGATAAAAGATTAAAATTTTAGGGACATTATTTGTAATTAACCCATAATTTAATTAAATCTAATATGAACAAAACTGGTAAAATTATATTACTTAACACAACATAAAGCTATAAAAGTGGGCTCCAAAGCAATGTAGAACTTCTATATAAAAACGAGCAAATGTAAATATCTACTCGGTAAAGCTTCTATATACAAACACTGTTAGAATACCAAAACCACTTTTGCTATTCCTGCTTGTAATCCGTCGTAAAACTCGTCAAATGAACGGTAAATTTTTTCGTCTTATTAATAATGGAAATCAAATAATTTCTGTAAAGATAGTCGTGTCGGTGGATCCCATAAAATATGCAATCCCAGAAAAATATGTCCTCCCTTACATAGAGAGGACAGGCTTATTTGGCTGCCAAATTGATACAAAAAGAGCCCACGATCTAAAAGAGTCTGACGAATCAAATCCCAAAAATGGGACAGAGCTTCCATTTTGCCCCATTTTCCATTTCGCAGAGGGCTTCACCATGACCACAATTTCTCCCGGACGAAGAAGGCTCTGAAGCGGCCCGCTCCTCCCAACTCCGTCCGCCCCCCGCGAGCCACCCAACTAGGCCCCCCACGCGCCGCCCGAACCTTATGCAAAATTGGAGAATAGTGAATTTTGTATTGTTTGTAATTCTTATATAGCAAATCCCTACTCTCTCTCTCTCTCTCTCTCTCTCTCTCCAAACAAACTGAAAATTAAGTGCATTCCTGGCTTATACTCACTCACCACATCAATGGCGGATTGGAACACAGGAAACCAAATCACCCTCTCAAAAACTCAACATCTTAACCAAAATTTAACAAACATGTTCAAAAATCGAACTTGCATGGGAAATTACCTTACAAAATGGTTGTCGATTCGATGTCAAAAAAAAAAAATGCTTGTCGATTCGAAGAAGGGTTGGGGACGCTAGCTGTGCTAATTCCAAGGGGGGTTGGGGAGCTTCAAAATGGACAACTGGCCGGCGGAGCACGGCGGTGAGTGGACGGACGAAGCGGGCGGTGGCTCTTGGGGGAGGAGCAACGCGCTGAATTTTTGTGTGGGGGCGGGGGAGCTCGATCTGCAGAAAGGTGGGGGGGGGGGAGGTTGGGGTATTGTGGAGTTTAATTTTTTAAGTAGTGCGGCCACCTTAAAATTGGGGAAGAATTGGATCAACGTCTTTTGTTTTTACGTGGCCTGATTGTTCTTGCCTGCCAAGTAAGCCCGTCCTCTCCACGTTAGGGAGGACGGTCCTTTTCTTAAAAAAATTGATAATCTAGGCGTCTGATCCGGGAATCTGACTCAACTGACTCGAAAAAAAATCGAGTCAGGTCGGGTTACTGTTTACATTGGGTCGAAAACGGGGATAGGAGCCAAACAACCCGACCGGGATGAATCAGATCCGGATCGAGGAATTGAAACCCGTCTAATCCACGGGTCCCCGACCCTGAACCCGATATGGGTGTGACCCGGTCAGGTTATCGGGTCATACCCGGTCGGGTGTGACCCGGTCGGGTTATTCGGGTTAAACCCGAATTTTATATATATAGAATATTTTTTTTTCTTTCTTTTGGTTCCTAATTCCTAATTCCCAAAGACTAAAATCATGTTTTTATTTTCCTCACACTTATTCACCTCACTCTCTCACTCTCTGAGTCTCACTCTCAACTCTCAAGTCTCAAAGCCTCAAAGATACAGTCGTACTCTCACCCCTCACAAACCCTAGAACAAGAATACAGCCGCCGCCCTCTTAACTCCGTCGTCTCCGCCGCCACGTCTGGTGCTGCTACGACTGCTACCCACCTGCTGTTGCAACTGCTGCTCGCCTGCTGCGTGTGCTGCGACTGCCCCTGTGGGCTGCTTCGTTTGCTGCTACCTGCCGTCTGCCGCTGCCGCCGCACCTGCTCTCGCCGGATTCTGCCTCCCAAGTCGCCGGTAGATAGTTTAGTTTTCCTTTCTTTTTTAATTTCAGATTTTTGCATTTTAATAATATAAATTATCTTCACTTTTATAACTAGACATAAGCACTTGTTTTACATGACATTTAATTTCAATTGAATATCACATATTGTGAGCTCTGTATTAATAAATTATTATGCATAGTGAATAAAATAAATGATAAATAAAAAATTATTGTTTTCATAGACATAATAATTGATCAAAATTAAAATGTAAAAATAATAATCAGACTTTTTTGAGTTGTGTTTTTTGTAAATGTGTATTGTTAGAATATTGTGTAATTGTTAAAATATTATTAGAATATTGTGATTTTGTTGTGATTTATTGTTAGATTTATTTGTAAATGTGTAATCGTGTATTGTTAGAATATTGAAGTAGTTTTATTTGTGATTTTTTTTGTAAATGTGTATTATTAGAATTTGTGTAATTGTTAGAGTATTGTTAGTTGGACAAATAGTTGGAAATTTTTGGCTTAACAAATATGTTGAGATTGGGATGATACTTCAGTGAGGAGGGGGACAGGGGATCATGAGCATTAGTAGATAGATCTTTACTTAATTGATCCTTCATCCCAGCATATATGGTAGCAAATTTTTTTCATGTTACATGTTTGTTGTGCTTAAAAACTTACTTTTTTATAGTTATTTAATTACCTCGAAAGTTATGTCTAGTAAATTAAGTAATTTAAAAAAAGAATAAAATGTGAAAAAATTAATGGATATATATAAATTAAAATTCCCCAGCTGAGGCATGCTCTTAAGATTCTGTGTGTGGGTTGACTTGTGTTCTTGAGGCTATATCTTAATTTGCCTAGTTAGAATTAATAGGAAACAAAAAGCATCATATCAAGAATCTGTTTCAGCTACTATATACTGATCATGATCATGTCAAGTGCGGTATGACTTCTTGCTATAAATACGGCCTAATTTCTCTCTTGGGAAAAACATCCATATATTCTATGATCAAAGATTAAATGCTTTAGTAACAAGGCATAATTTGTTCTCTCTCCTTCAAGGGCTTCTACAAGGAGCAGTCAAAGACTTCAAAAGAAAATGATAAGGAGCAGTCAAGCAGTGACGCGATATATGTTTGATCTTGTGAGTGTATTCACTTATTTGAGTTGTTTCATAGATATTATATGTTATAGCCTATAGCGCTATAGTATATGCAATATTGCTATAATGCTATGTGATTTGTATTCTTATATAGACTTGTTATTTTTGTAGAACGCCGAGAGAGCTTGTTGCATGATGGTTATGTATTCTTGGACCTTGGTGGACGGTGGTGACGAGTGATGAGCTACATTAACCTTTTTTTTAATGATTGAAGACATTTTGGACGTCTCTTGATGTTGTGAACTTTCGTATTTGTGGGTGTAGACTTGATTATTGAATTGTGATGTTGTGGACCTTGTATTTGTGGTGGTGCCTGCCTTTTTAAAGTGTGTTTATTGTCTTCTTAGTCGTTATAAGTTTTTTGTGATTTTAGTTGTTTCGACTTACAAATTTTTTGCCTTGTTAATTACTAGTTGTTACAAGCTATTTTTTGTCTAGTTTTATTAAACTTGAATCACATTAAAACGTACCCAAAAAATAACAAAACTCGATTTTTAATTTTTTTGGGCTTGAATCACATTAAAATATGTCAAAAAAAATAACAAAACTAGGTTTTTATTTGATTGGCAAAATTCTGGGCCATAATTTCAATTCTGGGCCGAAATTCAAGTTGGGCCGGTATTGAGCCGGCCCAACTCGAGACCCGACTCAACCCGAGGGTTATGGAACGGAATCGAGTTAGCTCGGTTCCAAAATCGCCAACCCGACTCAGTGTCGTGTCGGGTTGGGTCGGGTTCGGGTCGGGACCAAACCCGACCTGACCCGTCCGACTCCCACCCCTAATTGAAATTGATTGAGCTTATAAAGTGTTTGGCAACTTTCTGAGATTATAATCTGAATTATAATCTGCGATGTGGCATCATTTTATTAGTTATTTTTGTAAAAAGTAAATAATTGAGACTTGACTTTTACTTTTTGACTTTTTGAAAAAAGTGAAACCAATGAAATGATGCCGTATGGCAGATTATAATCTATAATCTGATAATCCAACCAAACACTTAAAAATTGTTTGAGAAATTTAGATCTTTAATGGTACCAAATGGTAAATGCATCTGAAAGTTTCATGAATCCAAACTAATCTTTCGTGCTAGCAATCTGGAATCTCTTGTTGACGATGGTTAAACACACCAAAGGCTAGATGGAAATTGTATCCACTAAAGGCCATTAATTAAATGGTAATCCATTGATGCATATCTGGGAATAAAAAATTAAGAACATATGAGACTTCACGAGAATTTGCTGGAAGATTAGCTTCAAAGTCGGAATACAAAAACCATGGAAACAAATTTAAAAAAGAAGTCATCAAACAAACTTAAAAGAATAATGCCAAAGTTAAGAGTCCAGCATAACCCAAAGACGGGGGAGCCATTAATGGCTAAAAATAAGGCACGAACAGAACAATCTGTAGACTATACCCGTTAATTAAATCTTCGGGAAAACAAAAACCTCAAGCAAAAGCCACAGATTAAAACTAATGATAGAAAATTCAATCAAGATTTCCCACCAAAAAAAAAAAAAAATGGTGAAAAGAGATGTACCCTTTTCTTGGAATTTTTGCAAAACTGATTGCACTTCTCATCAGATTTACTGATGCGAGAAAGAAAGAGAGAGACAAAATCAGACTTGTCGCAGCCTCTGGTTTGACTTGAGTTTTGATGTCAATCTTAGTTCATTGAACCACTAGCCGCGATAGGGAAGAGAGTGCAGGAGCAGGTGCTAGAATAGCCTCCAAAGCAGAACTCTTCCTCCTATTGTCTACAGATGCAGAAGTTATGCTTCTTTTAGCAAAAACCCTATTGGAATCGAATCTATATGTGCATGAATATCAAATCTCCAATCAAGGGTTCCAGAGGGATGCATAGGAGAAGGCACAAAGAACACAAATATTGAAGAGAAGCCACCCAGAGGTTGCGTATTTCCAGAAGTCACGCCCTTCAGGGAATGCAATTAGTGCAGTAAGTGTACCGCAGGTGTCACAGATGTTTTTAAGCCGGAAAATTGCAGTAACTATTTATACTGCACTTCTGTTTTTATATATAGATAGATATACTGATTAGTATCACCTTCTAATATGAACTAGAAATAGACAACCCCTCGGCACAAGAAAATCTTTAATGGGGAGTCCAGAACATGTATGCCACCATCCGATAAGAAGATGTCACCTCACTAAATGACTTATCCCCACGCAATGAAGCTGAGGCCATCTCAAGGTTCGAGAGATCAAGAGTGCGATTCTTGAAGCCCAATGTGGCCTCAACTCATTGAATGGTACTAGTCTTCTAATTAGATGGTTGCAACCAAATACTGTATACCACACAAAGGTACATAAGGACTGGAAATATAACGAAAGGCATAATAATCCAGTACCTGTAGTCTGTATAAACTTCTATGGTAACTTTATTTTCGCGTAAGATCTTTTACAATTTTTCGAAGGACCTGGCCTCTCCTCTGCAAGAAAGCAAAGAGAAGTCATTGAATTTTAAGAATTTATTTATGATCAAGTAGCAACTAGCAAGAAGAGTATCGTGATTTGTGACATGCTATGGTAGAGAAATTTTCTTTGGAATATTTTTGGTAAGCAAACCAATGTTTATGAGTAAATAAATTGAGAAAGTAACAAAAAAGTATAGGAGGAGTTAAATTACCGGAATCCCAACTCTGGTATGCGATTCATGCTCGAGATCTCTTTCTCATTTCTTGTTGTTTGGCAGATTAATCAATATTTGAACCAAAATATTTACATTTAACATAAAATAAAGCAACAATAAAAGATATAGTATGAGAAAGAGACTTACCAGATCAAACTTGGTTTTACTTTTATGGAAGCGACCTGCCTCATCTTGCCGTATCAATAAGCATTGATGATCATTGTTTGTCCTAAAGTATCTGAAAACTGAAATAGTAACACAAGAAAACATGAAAGACTGATTTACCGTGAATCTTTCAGGATATAGTTTTTCTTTCCTTTGATGGACAAGAAGTTGAACTAAGTCATTTCCCTGGCTTCGCTGGTCGTTCAGTATATGCTTTGCTGATTTCACTGCAGAAGGACTGGAGTCATCAATCTCAATCATTTCAAGTGTCATTATTTCTCCAATACCCAATGGGATCTTTTTCAGTTTCAAGCACTTTTGGAGGATTAGGTACTCAAGCCTAGGAAAATGGGTGCTATCAGTTCTCCATTACTCCAAATCCGTCTCCCCAGTCAGCAGAAATTTTAGTTTAAGGAATTCCCCTTCACTTGGTTCCCACACAGGGCCAACGAATGCAAACTCATGTAATTTCAACACTTCAAGACTGGGCATCGAACCAAAAATCATCATATTTTGCCAATCAGTTCTACCACCTCCCAGCATTATCTTTTTGAGCCTTGGGACACAACTAATGCTCTTCAGGAAAGTTTCATTTGTCGGTGACTCAGAGAATCTTTAGTGTTTCGAGTTTCTGGAGATGGACGTCATACACATGCCATAGATTGGCATCGTATTGAACTCCCAATTTCTTTACATTCGGAAATTTTTCAAGAGCGTGTTTAGTCATTCCCAAATCTTGTACCTTACGAAGTGTCTCCAGGTTTTCGAGACAGAAATGTTTATTACTGCCTTGGAATCGAAGAGAGATATCAGGCGGCAGTGAAGCTAGAGGAAGTTTGAGATGTCTCAATTGTTTCATCTTGAAAATCTCTAGAGGTATTTCAGTTGCAATGCCCAACGTGTCTTCAACAATTAATGTCTGTAGATTCCAGAGTAACGAAATAGAACCAGAGATTCTATCGCAACAGGCAATAGCAATGTACCTCAAACCAACTAGTTGAATGATTTCATCTGGGAATCTCGTAAGCTCTACCCTAATCATACCCAATACCCTTAGCAACTCACAACCAAAATAGTAGTAAGAATGCAATTGAGTTTCATCCCAACCAGCATATGTGAAGGAACGGACAAGAGACATTGATTGAAGTATGACGTCCTTATTCGGACTATATAAAGCATCATCATGAACACTCAGATGACGTGACAAAGTTTGAACTTCTGGAAAGGGGTGCAGATGCTTACTCTTTACACAAAAAAATTTCTCCTCATTTGCTATCCTCTCACAAAGCTCTCTCAGAAGATCATGCATAATGCAAGATTTAAATTTTCCATTGATAAAGCCTTTTTGACGAAACAAGATAAGATTTCTATCAATAAGCTCCATAAGGTATTGCTCTGCAACCTCTTCCAAAGTTTTAGATTGATGGGGCTTTACAAACCCCTCAACAATCCATAATTTGACAAGTCTAGAAACACGAACTTCATAGCTTTCTGGGAAAATTCCCATGTACAGAAAACATGCTTTCAAATGAGATGGCAAGTAGTTATAACTTAAGAGTTAATATCTTTGTGCACTCGTCATCCTTGTCTGCTATAATCGAGTTTAAGTTTTCAGCCACACACTCGCAGTAATCTAGATTTTCAGCCACACACTCCCAATTCTATCGGCTTTTGATCTAATTATGGACCAAAGTTGAAAAATAAATGAAGTCGAAGGATGGTTGTGTAATTAGTGGTTAAAAAAAAAGGAAAAAAATAAAATAAAATAAAGTAGAAAAAGCCACACGTGGAAATCAAATCAAGGCAAAGAATTTTGGTATTTTAAGCCCAAAATTCATTAATTATGGATTAAAAGTGGGGGGAGCCGTGAGGAAGTGGCGGGCAGAGACGTCCAAGGGGAGAGAAAGGAGTCGTATGTGGAGCCGAGGAAAAGGAGGTCAAGGCGTGTACGTGGTCGAGGAAAAGAAGCGACGTGGAATTTATCGTGAATTTGTCTCGTTTGGGTTTTGAATTACAATCTTTAGTATTGTATTTTCTTTCTGAACATGTTAGACTAATTATTTTGTGCTATGTTAACGATGAAACCTCGTTTTTTTATAATTAATTTATAGTATTCGTTTTTACTATTGTTCTAGTTTGTTAGGTTGATTGTTCATTATGCTCTTATTTCAATTTGATGTTTGATCACCATTAAATTGAGCTTTGTAATTCATATTTTTTAAAAAAATTCTTCATGAGTTTAGTACATGGTAGTGAACAACATAGGGTCCTATAATAGTTAAAAATACTATTATACTCTATGAAATTGTTAGATAATAATAAAAGTGAATGAATACATGCCTTATGTTCAAAGGTTAATTAGAGATAATGGTCTTACATATAGGTATATATTTGGATGACCATCGAGAGAAGCGTTAAAATAAATTAAGATTATTGATTTTCAACCCTAGACTAGAACGTGTGAGAGCGAGTGCTAATGATTGATTGTGGAAACAGTGGTGGATTCAGAGATTCTAGTACTTTTGTGTATTCATATTTGTGAATAATTTTATTTATTTTCTTATCTAGCTTTTATTTTCCCTTTAAAATTATTTATCAAACCTTATTGTGTGTTTTCCTTTTAGCTAAAGTAGAAGTCAATTGAAGCGAAATTTAGTAAATTCAGTTCTCGTGAAATTCGACATTTTATTTATCATTATATTACTTATTAACTATCCATCCACCTACCGCAAAATCGACAACAATTATCAACAAAACCTCCACCCCAAACAACAATCAGATGCAGAGAAGAACATAGGGAAGGTCTCGGTTCTGGGATGTGCAAAGGTGGGTCTTCCGGCTGTCTTTCGTGCAATTTTTGGTGAGGAATCAGTTGAGAAACATGTCACCAGTCGATACTACAAATATTAAAGGAAATTTTGGCTTGATCGGAGGAAGAAAATGTGCGGTCATGGCTGATTTTTTAGGCTTTTCGGTCAATTTTCAGTTCACCGTACACAGATAATGTCATGGCTTCGAATTCTTGTGGAATTCTTGGTGTAAAGTTTCAATAGAGAGGTCGGGTGGGTCTAGTCTCGGTTTCTTCTCCTTTCTTTTCTATTTTGTCGGTCATATATGAAGCTTGAAGGACTGTTGTGAGGCTGTTCGAGGTGTTGTTAGCGGTAGAAAGATGCTGACCGTTGGTGGAGGTGAGCATACGGTGGGTCAGCAGCTTATATTTATGTGGAAAAGAATGGGTTCGACTGTCTATCATACCCTAAAGTGGTGTGTGTGTGATGAAGTAATAATTGTGGCAGAATTTTTAGTGAAGCTATGAGGAATTACCGAAAATCCTTGAAATGTTCCCGCCTTTCTGAATTTCTTGAGTCTCATATGCTACTGGGTGATATGTGCATGCAGCTATGAAGCATGGAAACTCCTATTGTGTCGGAAATGTTTCAGAAACTGAAACTCTTTAGAAACGTTTCGAAAACTCCAAAAGAATTTCCTATTTTTCACAAATTTTGGAAACTCCATGAAGACTGTAAAGAAACTTTTAGAAAACTCTTACTTTAAAATTTATAACGGTTAAGCAAAAAATAAAATCTTAATTATATTTACCTAAAAGTTAATTTATAATTAATTAAAAATATTTATGAGTTTTAAGTAGAAAATACTTTAAATCAAACTTTATAAAAACTTATAAATTCAATTTCTGATATTGTAATTGCGACTAAATCAAAGAAAAATTAAAGAATATTTTTCTTCCTTAGTTATTAGTTTGTGAATTATGAGTTGTTCTAAGATAAACAAGATTTTATGTTAAAATTTTAATTAGATTGGGTTGAATTCATTATTTCAATTATTTAATGAATATTTAATAGTATTTTGAAGTTAAATATTAAATTATAAAATTAAATTAATAATATTTATATGACGTTTTCACAGCGTTTCGTGTCTTACATTTTCTAAAAATAACGTTTTCCCGTTTCGTGTCGTGTCCAGTTTCCGTTTCCGTGCAATCTAGGCATGCACGAGTGGGTTGGCAGTTAATTCCTTTAATTTTGCTTTGTTGTTTCTTGTGGGTTAGTTTGTGGGTTAGTTTCTTTGCATTAGTGGGTTAGTTTATTTATTTAGTTCATGTAAACAGTTTAGGGTGGCTAATTAGTGGAGTATTTAAATTAGAGTTGTAATGGAAGAAGGGAATTATGGAATGAATTGATAATTATAGAACCTTCTCTCTTTATCTTCACCTTATCTCATACAAAATCATGTCTTTCTCCTAATTCTGCCTCTCCTATTTCTCTTAATTCCTTTATCGAAATTTTATACATATCAATTGGTATCAGAGACATTAGATCTATGGCTACTCGCAATCAGACAAAAGTTGAGTTTCGTAATGAGATTCATGAAATCTTAGCCCGTCACGAGTCGAGCGTGGATCTGGTTCAAACCACTGTACAAACCATCTTAACTAAGCTTCAATCTCTGGAGACCTCAGTGTCGACTGCCGCTGAAACCAATCCCTTCGCACATGTTGAAGCTTTACACCAAGAGAAACAACCCGTCCAAATTCATGTTCCAACACTTCCTGGCCGCCACCATCACCTCAAATTATCCTCTCCCTATTTCAATGGCAATGACCCTACTGGATAGATATTCAAGGCAGAGCAATTCTTTGATTTAAAAAAAAAAAAAAGACTCAGAACAAGTGCAATTGGCGTCATTCCATTTGGAACGAATTGCACTACAATGGTGTATATGGTTAACGAAATTCCGTGGTCCACTGACTTGGGAAGAATTCAAAAAGGCAGTTCATTTACGATTCGGGCCAACAGATTATGAAGAACCCTCGGAAGCCTTATCTAGTCTTAAACAAACCTCCACGGTGGTTGTTTATCAAAAAGCCTTCGAAAAACTCTCTCATCAAGTGGACAACCTTCCCGAACCAGTTCTCATAGGGAATTTTATAGCCGGGTTACGCGACGAGATACGACTTAACGTCAAAATTAAACAGGCCCGCACATTCATAGATGCTATTGGTATTGCTAGATTGATTGAAGAGAGAAACAGCTTACAAGGGAAGATAGCCAATGTTCCTCTACCCTTGGAGTTTGGTAACCACCCAAAATTTGAGACAAATAATTCAACGGGAATTTTAGGTCCCCCGCCTTATATTGAAGCCAGACCTTAAACCCAATAACCATCCTCGTACATTCAAAGGGATTATGAGCAAGGAAGTCCAAGAGCGCAATGAAAAAGGGTTATGTTGGTACTGTGACGAGAAGTTCATGCCATGACATCGATGCCCACAACCTCAGTTTCTTTGCATTAGTGGGTTAGTTTCTTTATTTAGTTTGTGTAAACAGTTTAGGGTGGTTAATTAGTGGAGTCTTTAAATTAGAGTTGTAATGGAATAAGGGAATTATGGAATGAATTGATAATTACAGAAGCTTCTCTATTTATCTTCACCTTCTCTCATACAAAATTGAGAAGTGTTATTTGTACACGCAAGGTGTACAACTTTTGTACACCCCCTGAATTTACCCACAGTCCAAAAGTTGTGATTTCGAGGAAGATGGTGCAAAGGACATTTAAGTAAATACAAAGGGATGTGTAAAAAAATTGTACACTTTGTGTGTACAAATATCGTTTCTCCTGTCTTCCTCCTAATTCTGCTCTCCTATTTCTCTTAATTCCTTTATCGAAATTCTACACATATCACTGGGTTTGCTGGAAATGTTTGCTGGTTGTGATTTTCTTTGAATTGGTTTCGTACCGTTTGTATGAAAAGGATTGAAAAGAATATGCATTCTCTTAGTTTTTATAGATTAATTTTTGTCTCCTGAAATTGTCTGCAAGGTTAAGTGTATGTATACAATTAATTGTCATCCCAAATTTTCATGCAAGGAGAGATTGAAGGTTGGGAATGATGGTGAATTCTTTGAATAGGACATGGCTTTCAAACTGGGAGTCAGACAAATGGCTTTTTGGCTATTTGGATTCAATTAAAAATGGAAATTTTCTAAGGAGGTAGATCAAGCTCCAAAAATAGAGCCTGATCGTTGTTAGATTTCTTCCACGTGAGTGATCAGGCTCCAAAAATGGAGCCTGGTCTATCTCCTTAGAGAGATTGATTAAAAATGGGCTTAGAGTTCGAATTTGAAGCACAATTGAGCCAAGGAAATTTAGGCTGCGTTCTTTTCGTGATTCAGTTTTCTAGTTTTGAGTTTTCAATTCATTTTCAATTTTTTGTTTTGAGTGCTTGTGTTCAAGTTTCTGAAAATACGTTTACTTTGTCATTTTGGAAAACCGTTTTAAGAGACCTAAAACTGGAAAACATGTTCGTTTTGACATTTTGAGAATTTATTTGCTTGTTAAGTAAATTAAATTATTTTGTTCTTTCATTAAAAGAATTTATTTTTTTCAATGTATCATTACCAAGATTAAAATATGAAAGTTTGTTATACTTTGTTATGAGGAAAAGGAAATACAAAAAAAAAAAATAATAAAATAAATAATAATAATAAAATAAACAAATTTTTGAAGCATAGGACACATGAATAAAATTAGAGGAGGGGTTGTAAAATTAGAGGAAAGAGAAATTGGAATTTCCAAAATAAAGTGTTTTCCTTATTTTTAATTAAATATCTGTTTTGCTTAAAAACTCTCAAAACGACATTTTATCATTTTTTGTTTTTTTTTTTTGTTAAAAAATTTCTTGTTTTTCAAAATTTGTTTTTGAAAATATGAAAGTAAAAGCGTTTTTAGTGTTTTAAAAAATTGAAAACTAAAAACGGTCTCAAAACAGTAAAGAGAACAGACCCTTAGTGGTCGACTTAGGTTTGAAGAAGAGTAGCGTTTGCAAATTCCAATTTGGACTTTAAATAATTTAACTCGTGACGACATATTTAACTTGGCAAGAGGAAACTGATTTGAACTCGGTTCAAAAGGGAAAAACTTGAGTTAAGATAATTTATTTGAAAAGTCAGACTAATAAAATTTTGAGCTCTTTAAATTTGACTAAAAATAAGAAATTATATTCTTGTAACTTGATTAATTTGCTTAAGTCTTCTAAATGAACGACTAGACGAAGGCGATTAAGTAAAATAATTCAGGTAAGCCACAACGACACGTTTAAAAAAAAAAAAAAATCTTCTGTCCAAATTTTCCCGGGTGCTACAAAACCTTTCAACTTCTAATCAATCTTGTCCCCAACTTTTATTTCTAGCTTCTTGGGTTCACAACCTTAAAAAAAAAAAAAATATTCTCTATCCAAGTCCTTACTAACTGTTTTCATCCATCTCAACCGTTAAATGTTTGTAAAATGACATTTTTTCCTTTACAATATAACTAAACCAAAAAAAATATCAAATAAAAAGTAATATTTTAAAATTCTTAGTACTTATTTCTCTCTTATATGTGTATGTTCCCGTTCTTGTATGGGGATATGTCTAAGTGACATGGACCTTTTGCTTTTACGATTTCCTCTCTTTTTCTCCTTTTTCTTCTTCTTTCTCATTTTTTCTCTCTCTAAAATAATCTCTGGTGGGTGTGTGAGTTTTTTTAGAGTGATAATGAGAGGATTTTAGAAGACTACAGCAGAAGAAGGATTGCCATTAAGATTTTTAAAATATTATTATTATTTTTTTACTTTTTCATTTTTCTTTTGTTTAATTTCATTTTATAAAGATCCAACTGTAAAAATGGATGAAAATCATTAATGGGGACTTGGGGAGAGATTATCCTTGGGGACCCAAGAAACCAAAAATAAAGGTCAAGGACGAGATTAAATGTTAAAAGATTAGAGATGTCAAGTGTAAATTACATTTTTCGTATAAATATAAGATTAGTCATGCATAAATTTAAAAAGTCACAATAATGAAAGTTGTTACCGTTATAGAGTTAATACTGAAACTGATTGTATATAATTGATCTTTGTCATCATCTTTTTATAAAATATAAGTACAAAAATGATTATTTTGAGAAATATAGTTACATGTACAAAAATTAAGATGAGTTTTGTAACATTATTTAACTTAAGATGAGTTAAAACTAATTATTTTATATTAGTTTTTCAATATTCATTTTGTCTTAAATTTTATTTCATAATCGTCATTAATCAAACATATTTGGTATATACAATAGTTGATTCAATAAAGTTTGTTTATCGTGAAATTCCTTAATACTGATTTTGCCATCCATTCTCTCTCTATATGCATCAACCATTTATTATTATTATTATTATTATTATTATTATTATTATTATTATTATTATTATTATTATTATTATTATTATTATTATTATTATTATTATTATTATTAATTGATGCATTAGTTTCATGCGTATGCCTCTCTCCCGTTGACGCATTTTTTTTTTTTTTTTTTGGTTATTTTCTTCAAATGTCTTCCAAATCCTGATTGCGTGATAGCACGATTCCGTTGAATCGTATATCTCAATTATCATATCATCTTGATCACATATCATTGTGTATCGATTATCGTATTCACGGGTTTTCTTTCCCCTTTTGTACGTGATTATTTTCAGCTAAAAACCAAAAACCGGAACTTTGTTATTGAAGGTCTCTGGATATGGGACTGGGGAATTTGGGCAACGAAAAATTTGAGTTAGCTGATATTGACACCCTTCACAAATGTCATGATAATAATTATTACTATGCTTTTTGGTGAAATAACGTTTCTAATCAATTATAATTCCTGACGCTCTTAAAAATTATTCTTTGTAATTTTGATATTTCCTATGGCTCAATTTTAGGATGGCACATCAAGAATCATATTCTTGGGTTGTTCTAGTGATCTTTTACATTGCACACATCCAAGTTTTTTGTCCATATGATTATTTCAAGAATTATTATATCCAGTCTTCCCTTTCTCTTTTCTTTTCTTTTTTTTTTTTTAAATAAGATAATAACAATCGGATTGATTCATGTGCATTTAATCAAGCACTAGACGCATGGTGTTACATGATACCAATCGCTGATGTAATTTATAAAGGTGATGATGTGATCATACAAGTAGCTACTATTGATTTACAAGCAAATACTCAAAAGTGGGAATTTTTTTTTTTCCGTTTTTTCTTTTGGTTGTTATAAAAGGTCAAAATGAGAAATAGACACACCAGCCTTCCAGGTCGTATAAAAATTCAGCCTTTTGTATGGTATCGCGTTGTCTAATTTTTGTTAGCCGATATTGTATGGGATGTCATGACAAATGTGGAAGTCTATGGTATGGCTTAGGATTATCACTAGCCTCTTCATTTGTCATAACATCCCATATCCATCGCTAAGTAAAAATAAGGCAAATACTTAAAGCCCCCATTATATGGAAACCCATCAAGCAAAACTGATTTTTATCCAGCACAACAAAAAGAACACAAGTCAGAAGAAAAACTCGACACTTCCGCATTATAACTTTTTCAAGGTTACGAGGGCTTTGGTTTCCTGCACGAACTAAGTTACAGGCATCTCCCTAAGATTTTGAAGACATAGGGGCAAAGTGAAACACAAGTAAAAGGCTTAAAACATGATCAGTCGAGATAAACTTTGATATCTATGCCATTATCAATGAGAGACTGAACAACTGCTCTAATCTTACCTTCGAACTTGTCCCTCTCCCTAGGAGTATAAGAAGCCGTGTAAACATCTGCTTCTCTTGCCCTATCAGCCAAAATCTGGCCTACTGCCAAACATGCAGGTATGTCGGATCGTGATTTCAGTACGGCCTTGATATCTTTTGAGTTAGTACCTGCGACTGCAACTTGCTTGCTCGTTACCCTGTGGGTGATTGAGGCAGAAACAAAGCGCTTTGAAATGAAGACATCGAGTGTAAATGGTTCCATGTAAGCTACAGTGCGTTGCTTAAATGATACATGCTTGTGTGGGTTTTTTGACTTTTTCTCCTTCTGGTATGTGTATGGCCGGCTATTATCATCATCCAGAAAGTCTTCCACCCCAAAAAAGCTTCTTGGAGCGTAAAGAAGCTGTGAAATATAAAAAAAATAAGAAGACATTGGAGAAGTTTAACACTCTGTTTGGCAACCATTTATAAATTGGTTAGTTTATAAATGGATTTAAAATTCAAATTTTGTATCGGTGTCGCTATCTAATTATGCCATGTGGAGTTAATTATTAAAACTATGTAAAACTTATGTCACATCAAATAGGTGGCTTAATCGTATGTTTGCCTTGGGTCAAAATTTTGAAATTCAAATCCATTTAAAATTCGAATTCATTTATGAATTTCATCGATATTTTGTAGTATATTTTCATTACCTAGAAATTTAAAAACAATTACATTGTTACAACAGAAAATGGAAATGAATTACAAAGAAGTACCAATTTTGAGACCTTGGTTCTCCTCTCAGTTTGAGTTCCCAAAAGGAATGAAACGGAATTCATCCATTCCATTTGTTTTTTGGCCCATATAATATTTAATAGGATTTTAAAAAAAAAATACTTTACCCTACCGCCTAATATACTAATATTTTGTTTATACTATAATTAAGTAACTTGCTTCAGCGCAACTTGCCCCAACCTCTGGATTATATCATTGCAATTTCCAGTTTATCATATATCTGCAGTAACACTCCCAAGGTAGAAAAAGATCTCTTTCAAATGGATATTATGGCTTTGATTTTTTGAGAATTGATTTTGAGAGAAATGATCTTTTAGAAAGTAGTGTGTTTTTCTCTAAAAAAAAAATGTTCGGTTGAGAATGTATGTTGGAAAAAATTGATCCGAAAAAATTGATCCAAAAAATTATTCCCAAGCACAATAACCTAAATAACAATTTGCATTCTTGCCTGCTTCCAATAAAGCCAGAAAACTTTTCACATCAAAATCATGCAATATGAAAGGCGAATAAACCTCATGAAAATGCAATAGGCAAAGATTTTTCTTTCTAGTTCTCCATTATACAATATATTTGATACGAAATTTCTCATAACAAGTTCAATTACCTTTCCATGGATAGTAGTGGATCTGATTGTCAAAACCCGCATCCAAATTAAGCAGATATATAAATATAAGTTCAGACTCAACTAACTTAACATGAGGCTAGGTTCTCACAAACTCCATGCTTGACCTATAAAAATTAAGCCCTTCATACACCATCGCTGACACTTCAAGAAGTTCAAGCCATTGTCATGATTATTTTGAGCCAACCAAATAAACCTAGCAAGTTTTCCAATGGGAATGATCAAATGGAACTCAGTCTAGAATGGCAACAAAGAAAGCACCATATATGCATACTTCTACTGGCCAGAAAAAGGTATACGTGGCTTAGTATGGTTAGGATATTTCTCAAGCATAATTATTCCAACAGTTGAGAGTTACCACAGATGCTAGATAATGAGCAAGTCACTCTATATGCAAATAGCTGTTTATTGCTCATCTATTTCTACAAAAAGCACACAGACGAAGTTCTAGAATACTACTTTATATATTCAAAAAAAAAAAAAAAAAAAAGAACAATAATTTATGAATTTCATGTAAGAGCATAATTTCCCAAATCAATAAAGCAATTCAAATATGTCTTCAGCTAAGTGATAAGCCTCACCTTGAAAATGTTCTCGTATAACACTTAGTTCATTGTTATATATCATTCTACATATTTGTTTCTACCACCAAATTTCCATTTCTGTTAGCATGTACAAGATATTACAAAACATTTATGTCGTAGTGAAACCTAAATATATCTTCAAGGATAATTAGACTGATAAAATCAGCTTGCAGGCAAAAACACATACGAATCTATTTAACAAAGCAAGTTGATTGAATAGATTTGGTTATTAGAATAGCCCATGCATACCTGAGAACTGTGAAAACCACGTGATGGTGCAAATGATAATGGTCTGATATTAATTCCTCCATTCATATGTTCACATAACTTGCAACTCATCAGCCTCAGCATCCTCACACATACCCAAAGAACCTAATAATAGTACCCCAAATAAAAGGTAATTTCAATTGGTTGAAACTTAAATAGTAAAAATTAAAGAATTTCAAGCTTTATGAGTTCCCCCACGCATGAATATCTAGATCGGAAGAGCACACGTCAATACTGTAGAAACTTCTCAGGAGCATTTAGTCGAACACGCACAGCTCATGACTAAATTAACCCAGTTCTTTCAGTCCGAAAGCTTAATTTACGAAATGAACGCTTTTATTAAGTAAAACTGATTCCAAAGGCATTATAGTGGGTCACAACAAACAATAAACAGAATATGTGGCCCAGGAATTCAAACTCAAGCATTTCGCTCTTCCGATCTCTTGAATGAAACAGTTCACAACGATGAATCCAGCAAGAAATCAACATGAAAGGCAAAATTCGTAAAGGCAAATAATAACAAAAGCTAATCCGGCAGTACCAAATTCGGTGATGGATAGGATGGCTTCTAGCTTGCCCTACCTTGTAGAAATTACTGCAATGTGACCCAAAATTGGTCGTAGAAGACTAACGAACCAAACCAAACACGCCTCCTTTCCTCTCCCTCGTGCACGGTCGACTCTTTCCAATTTTAGTTGCAATGAAGGTAGAGTACCCCCTGCAGCTTCTCCTTAGACAAAGAAGAGTGAAAATACTATACCGCTCTACGGGCTATATACCGCTAGAGTTGATCAATGGAATATTTATGCAGAAGGCCATTCACCTGCTGTAAAAGACCCCATTCTTTAATTTTGGCGTTAAAACACCCTACTTTTAATTACCGACCTAAGAAGGTTTTCTCTGACAAAAAGAAGACCCCATCATACATTGTCTCTTGACATGTTAGAATGGCACGCCACATCAGTGTCTGACGGTCTAACATTATATTATTCCTCATTGAAACTAAAAATTTTGTATGTTCGATTACCTCACGGTTAACTAAGAGCTGTTTGGATAATTCTACAAATTCAAGGTGATTCTACATGCTTTTTTAGGGTCTTCAAGGTGGTTGTCAACACTTCTCCGGTGGTGACGATGAGGGAAGA